>VMBQ01010334.1:0-26488 GCA_007657795.1 Dreissena rostriformis | reverse complement strand
TAACCCGGTTTATTTTTAAAACAAATAAACCACATTATTTCTTGGCGATTCTTTTTATCTTTTGTGCGTGGAGAACATCGCATAACATATTCAAGTCAACACATTATAGAATATCCATACAATTACGATCAAAGTATTGCGTTATGTGCGGACAATTTGACAGGCTTGAGTCATTATTATAGCGCCAGGCAGAAAAAAACGTTTACATGCAAACCAATACATATAATATTGTAATGAAATGCACAAATACCAAGTTATTAAGGAAATGTACTGTCAGACATTGCTCTTAACGAAAATAAAGTAGGGCATACGTCTCAATGCAAGCAAGTAAGCTTGCTAACTGGGTACAAAAGTACCAAGACAAAGTGGCAACAGTGCAATAAAAAGAAACTATGATAATACTATTGATTAACAACACAAATAAATAAAGTGATAACAAGTTCATGGCAGACATTGAAAGGACTGTTCACATATTGACTTTTTTATGTTCAAAGTTTGGTCCCATAATTCAAAAAGCAGTATGTGTGTAAGTGATGGAAATAACATTACAAGCATACTTTTAAGACAGTTTTGTATATCAATCAGCATTTAACAGTTGCAATTTAGAGATTTATAAAATGAACTATTTAACCTATCAAACATGCGCTGAAAATATCGGATTCCGAATAATAAATGAGTCATCATTTTATTGCAGAGAACCCGGTATCGATTTCCACACAGGGATTAACCTTTTTAGCATGTGAACCAGTCCTTTCAATTAAATGAATACACACATATACAAACACGAGGTACACCTTTACAAACACGAGGACCATGATGGCTGAATCGTTCACATGAAATTACATTTTTATACTAAGGTGAGCTTAGCTAGGAAACTGTTTAAAGTGTTGATTGACTAAAATTGTAATATCGTATTACCCGATGGCGGGCTCATGAATACCACATAGTCCAGATTTGAATAAATGTGGTAGTAGATCAATATATGATGTTATGTATTACCAAACCTCTGAGTGTTGTGGATTCAGATGAGGTATTAAAATTCATCTTTGTATCAAAGTCTTTATATACAATTGGAAACCTGCGACTTTTTCAGTATTGCTAACCTGGGCATAATCATAACACACTTTTTACAGGGGCCGTATTCACCAACCCATTCTTAGACTTAAGAATAAAGAATAGACTTAGAACCACGAAAAATACGTACAGAGTTTGAATATATAAAGGCTTCCACTGGTGATTACCTCATTAAAAAATGTTCTACATGAAGAATGATCTAGATAGAGGTGTTTAATTCCAAGTTTCAGCAAAAGTTAAAGCAATTAATGAAAATTCCAATTTAGAGAATTTTCTTTATTCTTAGACTTAAGTCTAAGAATTGTTTGGTGAATATCGGCCCAGGACCACTGTATGTTGCGTAACGAAAAATATATAAGCTCTGAACTTTTTAGTTTTGACTAGAAGATTTGCAATGTTTTAATTATGTACGTGCTATGCCAACACGTTTCAACATGGCGGATTCAATTTTAAGCACAGGGCCATGATTTGAACAAACTTGATAAAGGGCCATCCTATGATGTTACATATCAAATGCCAAACTTCTGAGCCTTGAGGTTCCATAGGAAAGAATTAAAAGGTTTTTATTTTATACAGTTTGACCCTGGGGGGAATGGTTTGATCTAATTTGGTAGAGGACCACTGCACCATGTAACATAGCAAATACCAAACCTTATTGATCCTGCTATTTCAGAAAAATGAAGTTTTGTCACCATATATATATAAAGAAAACAAGTTACTAACAGGGCGGGGCCAATGTTGATCCCAGGGGCACGGTTTATATAAATTCGGTACAGGACCACTATACGATGTTACATAACAATTACCTAAACACTGGGTCTTGCAGTTTCATAGAAGATGATTTTTCAAGTGTTCATTGTATGCATATAAGGGAAACAAGTGGCGAGGCTAATTAAGAACTCAGAGGCATGATTTGAACAAACTTGGTAGAGGATAACTATTTTATAACAAGTACCAAACCTCCATTACCTGCGGGTTAAGAGGAGAAGATTTTTCAAAGTTCCATTTTTAAATTCTCTTTTCAACCCTGGTAACATATACATAGCGATGCAGTGGCACAAAACTATTTGAACAGTTTAAGAGGGTTACCCAATGATCACTCCTGTAAAGTTTGGTGGACACATGCATAGCAATGAAGAAAGGAGATGTCGTTTTACGCAGATTGTTGAGGGCACATGACACAACAAGGACAATACACGACGGACGCTGAAGAGCCAACCACCACATAATTTAACCAAAAGCACGAAAAGTGCTCGTGTGAGTAAGACATGTAAAACCTTTGTAGGGAAGGCATGTTATACGGCAATGAAAACAGTTGATATAGTTCAGACTCCGTATATACAAACATGCATGTAAAAATGTCCAAGGAAATCATGTTATACAATAATTATCAATATACATACATACGAAATCTTAGGTAAATAATGTAATACAACACTTACAATAGTACATTAAGCCCCAGGCTCATCTACAGACATATATTTATATTTGTCCAGGACAATAATTATACTACAATGAACATAATTCAGTAAATCAGCAGAGCAGGCATGCATACAAGCACACCTTGTTTAGTTAAATCAATTTATACAACAATGAAAATAGTTCTTGGATTCCACAGTCAATATATACATGCCAGCACACATGTTTATGAAAATCACAACGAACATAGTTATTAAAACCACATTCTAGATTTAAAAACATGTACAACTGTGTAAGGAAATCATGCTTTGTCGCAATGAAAATAGTTATTTTAACAACAATCACAACAATCACATTAACAAACATGAATGTACTCAACCAGTTAAGAAAATTTTGTTTTACCGTAATGAAACAGTTGTCCAAATATGAAAACATTCATTTAAATATGTCTAAGGACATCATGCTATACCATATTGATAAGTTAAAAAATGATAATGAAACAAGTAATGTGTTTGAAAAACACTATGCCCCCTTTTGAGCGATTTTGACCCATATATTTGACCTTTGACCTTGAATGATGACCTTGACCTTGACCTTTCACCACTGAAAATGTGCAGGTCTTTTAGGGAGGGAGAGCAGCCAACACCCACTTATTTCCAACAGTCATGTGACTGCTTTCTTTAAAAATATGTGACAATTTTGTATAAATATGACATAGTTTCACTATAACTGTGTTGTGTCTATATAACTTTAACACAACTTTGTTTTATGCTTTTAAGGGGATTATTGTTCCACCCCGCCCTTTCTAAGTCAGGCCAATGGCATTGACCTAATATTCTTTATTTTAAAAACATTTTTTAGTTAGTATAACGTTAGTTCGCCCTATACATCTTTCAGTATCTTAAAAAACCCATATTGTATTGCAGTTTTTAATTAAAAAAAAGGACGAGGCCGTCCAGTATCCTGGGTTTGTTGGCTGCATTGCACCCCCTCTCTTCCCCTATGAGACCCCATCATCCCCTTCAAACTCGAAGAACCATGTCGGACTGGAGTGCACGGTGCAGGGTCATATATCTTGCAATTCCATATTTTTTGCTCTATTCAGAGTAATACCAACTTTTTGGTGTTATTTTTCCCTATATTTTAAGTGTTATTGAACTTGTAGAGCCTCTTTGTTAGTTTACTCCCAGTATTATAGCATAATTTGATCTTTTCTAGTCCTTTACATATTTTACTGGGTTGTCCCAGTAAAATAACTATCAAATTATCTTGTAATACTATCATTTTGGTGTTTCTGACATATTATTTTAAGTTTTATTCAATGAATAGAGCATCTTGTAGGTTTTATAATATGTATTATAGTATAATTTGAACCTTTTAGACTATTATCATATTTTAATGGCTTATTTCAGAATTAAAATTATCATATTGTCTTAATTTTTAAATTTTCATGTTCATTTATATTTTTAAAATAAGTATCCTAAGACTGTGCACTCCCTCTGGGCCAGGGGAAACAACTATCCTAAAATCCTCAAACCACCAAATTATCTCCCTTACACAACTTTCTGTTAGTACCCCTGCTAGCCCCCCCCNAAATTATTCATTACCCCTATCCTCTAAATATTATTGTTAACGTTCCTTTTAGATATTGTTATAACGCCACCCCGGGGGGGGGGTCATTTCTTCTCCATAGCCCAATATCCTTTAAGGTTCTATACAGACAGTGTCTTATGTTGGTACATTACAGTTATATTCACTGTCCTCAAGAGTTCTACATCAGCTTATCCACACAAATATATTCTAAAGTACTATAAAAGTTTAATTTTATAACATATTTTCACACAAATGCAATAATGTCCAACAATTTCTATATTTCCCCATTGTTTTGTCACCTTTTACATCAAAATAACTCTTATTCTAGATTTACTTTAATCATTGATTGTAAAACAGTTCTTATTATGATAGTAAACACATATTAATCATGTTGAACCACTTTGTGATCTGGTTAGTCCCTTAAATATTCAAATTTCTGTTTATTTCAATCATATTATTCACCCGTTAAACTGTTTCTCATCTAATTTATAATAGTATTAATAGTAATTCCATGTAAAAATAACATAGATCAAAGACAGATCACGCAGTTAAAGACACCAACAACACCATTGCAGCATATGCTGAACAATGGGTCTAGATATGATGATGCCACACTCAATAGTGTGTGTTTCCATCACCATTATTTATAAAAATTGGGCGATTTCTCTCTTTCTCTATATCTTTTTTTTTAACCATAAACAACAGCAAAGTACTCTAAACAAGCAATATTACATAATACAATTATAATAATATTAATAATAATGATAATAATAATAACATTTTATTAATAAAGTGCAATATAATGATATAAATATATGAATACTATACTTAAGACCTATTTTCTCCCTGTTTTTTGGGGTTTACATCATGTCAATCAGCGCAGTGTTTTTTCATTGGCTATTAGCCTTTTTCAAACGATGGCGCTGATTGGCCGAAATTGCTTAACAAAAAATACAAGTAGGTCAATCCGTTTTCTGATACGAAAATGTTCAGGTAACGTCTATGACCTAGTTTCAACGGTATTTTATCGTTATTGTACTTTTAAAGAATAGTATTAATGCACAGTGTATTTATTATTGAGTTTATTAGTGCTTATAACGCTTTTTTAACAGTTTAGTTAAAGATAAAGTTTTTTTTTACATGATTAGATTTTTATTAAAGCACCGCACCCACACTGCAAAGTCTCCTTATGTATATGGTTTCAGCCCAGTAAAATCGGGCTGGTCACATGATTTGTAACTGCATCTATACAGCAGAGTTTGTTATCTTAAGCAGTGTGCTCGGACAATGGTTTATAACCGAAGCTCCGAGGGTAAACAAACCAATATTAGTAAGGTCCATGAGATACACATGCATGCCAAATATCAAGTTGCTATCTTCAATATTGCAAAAGTTATGACCAAGGTTAAAGTTTTGGGACACACACATACAATGACACAATGACAGACAGACAGGCCACAAAACAATATACCCCCTCTTCTTCGAAGAAGGGGGCATACAAAAGTTAATAAAAGCCATATACTAACATACATGTACACCTTTTTAGGGAAATATTTTTTATACCACAATTAAAACAATTAGCAAAAGTCTACATATACGAACCAAACATACATTTAAATATTTCTAGGGAAATCATGTTACACATAATGAAAATATTTGATTAAATCCATACTCTAGATATACTTTCAAGCAGACATGTTAACGGAAATTATTTTTGCCGCAATAAAAATAATTAATTAAATCCTATACACACAATTAGTTCATATTCATATTTAAAAAAAAACTCCATACCTATGTATACACTCATATCAAATTATATAAAAAAGCGTGTCCTTCCACGTCAACCCTTATGCCTCAACTTATGAAATCCTCCTGCTCATGCGGTAAAGAAACAACGACCAAGAGACTCAACGTAAAGAAAATAGGTAAAAACAACTATAAACAAATGAGACAACTTTTAAATGGAATATTTGACCGGTTACATACATTGTAAACAATCATTAGTTTCTATCTACGTTAAAAGCGTTCATTTCACTGTTTTTGTTGCTCATCTGCTACCAAACCGCGGACGTTCTGAATACGTATATCTTTTCCTGTACGTAATTGCTTCAACTATTCTCTTTCTTTTACATACACACGTTTTTTGGTTAGGTGTATCTGCTAACTTACCCACTAAGGGCCATGTCGATGGCATTTTACAGACGTAATAACAATTAATGCATATCTCCACTTTCACGCTTTATGTTTATCAATTTACAATGGTTGATTTTTGATGTATGTTTGGTAGAGTTTTTTTTCGTAACGGTTCGTCATCAAAATTATCAAGTTCTATATTGATGGTGAATTGTTACGAAAGAATATACCAAAAATACGTCAAAGATAAAGACTTTGACACCAAATATCGTGTTGGAATTGAAATACTGCATTGCGAAGCATCTATACTCCTGACTGTTGGTAATTCGACAACAAACCATGTTTACTGGAATACGTTTGTTATGTCAGCGAGCCCATTAGCTAAATGGAAGTATGCTGCGATTTGTTACTAGTGTAATGATAGGCTATCGGACGTTTATGAGAGTTTCTCCGCTGTTGATGTCTTAAGGTGTTTTCTGTTTTGCAGCAACTATTCAGGCGAATGTGCATTACATTTTCATCGAGCTTCCATAAATGTATAAAATACATTGTTTACTTGCAATACCCACTATTACGAGTACTACAAATATATGAGTATTGCTTTGTGTTTTCAATTATAATCTGTGGACAAAGGAAATATCTTATTTAACACAAATCTCCGTAAATTTCACGTTGAGCATGTTTCAAATCACAGTATTGTACATGTCATTGAAGTTTGCAAAAATGTATACAATTTTACTACTTTTTATCCGAATGCCTTGCCTGAAAAGTATTAAACAAAATGACAGACAAGCAAAAGCATATCGATGAAAAATATAATCAAATATGCAGTTCACAGATAACAGCATAGTTATTAGAGCAGTGTACATCATTCCATCTCAAAGCACTCGCTTTTCCTGCGAAAACACACCACTCTTTATCGTATTGGTTGTCTGGTTGGTCCGTATCCCAGTTACTGTAAGACACTGCTGATTGATCGTGTTTCCAAGTGAATGGGCCTTTTCTTGTAATGCCTAACCAGATCCGTTCTAGACCGGCAAGAATATATAAGAATATGCAAAATTAAATATTGAGTTGACGATTGTTTCATTTAACGCCATATTCATATACTTTCGATGTTTGAAAACATTTTATTTCATGCAACAATGCACTGCATATAAATTATATACACACTATACCTGTTGTTTTTAAATTTGCTATTTCTATTCCGGTGTTGTCTTGTAACTTTACACCACCTGATCATAATACACTCGCTTATATTTGGATTAAACCGTAAATTAGTTATGGCAACACATGACATTATTTTAAGCAGTACATGATATGTTGTATTTACAAATATACAGAACATAATAATAACTATGTGATAAAAATTTAAAATCGTTGAAGATTTATTAATTGGTGGAAAGTTAATCGTCAAACTGAAGCTGTACTCATGGAAATATTTTAGTGTAATAAGACACCCTGTTATTGGTCGAAGTGTCCATTTTGTCGAAAACAATGATATTTTTCAATAATTATGTGGGTTCCGATGAAGCACATTTTAAAGGGAAACTATGCCAACGAGATGAACCGGGCGATTGCTTTCGTTTAATCACAGTTTGATTGTATTGAACAAATATTATAACGTTTTTTTCTAACAGCACAATTAAAATCGAAATCTAGAGGTTACCATTAAATACAAAAATAGCTTTAACAACGTAGGCTATGTTTGTTTGCATGCTTACATTTGGATATATGATTATGGAACCATATCATACGTAACCAAAGAATGCCCACGTATGATGAGTATTTTCACAAATAATAATTATACAATCGGTCGAAGCACTGAGTTGCACGTTGTATCATTTGATAATAGTAATCCTGTGCATGGGTTCAATACATACGTTGTTTGTGAAAAAACACTACATTTACATAATATTCAAATTAATATCAATATAATATTATGTTGGAAGATATCATTTCCTGTTCCATATTGTAAAATGTACAATGAGCACGTATATGAAATAATACCGTAGTTATCTGTAATTGAGTTTGCAGCGCTCTCAAACCACACGTGTTCATTCTGGTCATCGATTGTGATCACGTGGCCGCCGCACCTCGAGCAAAATCTCTATTTAAAAAATGTAAACAGTTAGTTAAAAACCTCAACATAAATGTTACGCTATCAAATAATTAATGCATTTTGTAATGAATTGATTATGTACTAGTATATATCGGTCATGCATAGTATAAACATGTATCGACGTATATATTTTTAATATGTTACGTTAGTGCTAGAACTTAAAGATGTGAGTTTAGCTGATGACAGTAACCCACTTAATCTACTGATTTGGTTTCACAGTATGTTTTCTTATATGTAGAAGATACTTTTTGGAACTCCTTTATAAAATCATAAATACGAATTGATTAAAGTCATGTTCAAAACAGTTATTTTTTCTTTAAAATCGATTATTGAAAAACAAACACTCGGTCTTTATTGATGAGTACTGTTTGGAACTTACATCAGCCTCTGCAAACGTAGTTTCCTTAGAAGTGAACAGGTACGTGGAATTATTCCAATTCGAAGTCCTTATTTAATACATTGAGATCACACGTCACTGGAACAAATATAAATTAAAAACAAATGATTCGATTGTCGACCAAGTGTATCGCAAAAACTTATCAATTATAACTTAATATGAATTTAAATGCTATTTGTATATAAAAATGCGTTGGCGTGTTGCATTAATGTCCACCTTGCGATCAGAAGGTCCGTGGAACTCTCCCCATTAAGGAAGAGTACTTAAAACACAGAGTACTGATTCTTCTCAGGCATTGGAATCGAAAGTGACACAATAAGCTTAAGAATCTCGACGCAATTGAGCTTACATAAATAGGTTTAAGTTAAACTATATTATACAAAAAACAATCATTATTAATTCAAAGTATGCTACTTAGAATTAACATTTCATAAACTTCTAAACATGTTTACGAAAAACTTCCAATAAATAAAATAAATTTCAATTTAAAAAGTGTTAAGTGTTTCAATCAAGTTGAGATCAAAATAAAAATGTAAGTGTTCATGGAAAGAAATAACCCATTAATCGATGATTGAGAGAGACTTTATACATCCCCAGTGTACACCGTTTTATCACAAAAAGATTATCGGATTGCAAAACATTTTAACTGCCAGAACTGCTTCCATAACTTAACGTCGAAAGTTCCAATGTGATGACGCAAGTTGTATTCATTTTCTGAAGGGGTTTGTTGTGCATTTGTGTGATGTGCCAAGTACATTTGTTTTAAAACGCACCATTGGCAATTTGTTTCTCACAATATATAAGGGACAACATGCTGTAATGAGTTTTATCCGCTGCTGATCCAGCCGAAGTTTAACTGTGTTTATATTTCTTTATAAATGTTCATACCTGGTACACATATCGTCATTGCCGACCAAATGCCGTTGTCACACACGCTTGTCGTCTCGCTTTCGTTCAGCGGCTTGGTATCATTGTCACATTTCAGAGTTCGTGTAGACCCGACATTTAACGATTCCCCTTCAACGGTTCCATTCTTTGGTTGTTGGATAAATGCTGGATAGTCTGCAAATGCAGTATTCTTGTTTTTCTTCATGATTATTATATTGTCTCAGTGAAATATTTAATATTTCTTAAACATCAGTATTAACTAACACAATTGATAAGATTAAAAAATATAACAATGTTTACTTCAAATCCTACTTAAACCAATTTTATCACAGAACAGTGTCAACTATATGACATATCTGAACAGCACTTTCAACTACATGACACATCTGAACAGCACTGTCAACTACATGAAATATCAGAAAAGCATTGTCAACTACATGATATGTCTGAACAGACTGTGAACTACATCACACATCTGAACAGCACTGTAAACCACATGAAACATCTGAACAGCACTGTCAACTACATGACACATCTGAACAGAACTGTCAACTGAATCACACATCTGAACAGCATTGTCAACTACATCACACATCTAAACAGCACTGTCAACTTAATCACACATCCGAACAGCACTTTCAACTAAATGATATATCCGAACAGCACTGTCAACTACATGACATATCTGAACAGTACTTTCAACTACATGACATATATGAACAGCACGGTCAACTATATGACACATCTGAACAGCACTGTCAACTACAAGACATATCTGAAAAGAAATGCAAACTACATGACACATCTGAAAAGAACTGTCAACTACATGACATATCTGAACAGCATTGTCAACTACATAAGACATCTGAACAGCACTGTAAACTACATCACATATCTGAACAGCATTTTCAACTACATCCCACATCTGAACAGCAATGTCAACTATATGACACATCTGAGCAACACTGTCAACTACATGACATATCTGAAGAGCACTGTCAACTACATGCCACATTGAACAACACCGTAAGTTACATTCAATATCTAAGCAGCACTTTCAACAATATGACAAATCTGAACAGCACTTTCAACTACATGACACATCTTACAAGACCTGTCAACTTGATCAAAAATCTGAACAGCACTGTCAACTACATCACATATCTGAACAGCACTGTCAACTTCATCACAAATCTGAACAGCCCTGCCAGTTACATGACATATCTGAACAGCACTTTCAACTACATGACATATCTAAACATAACTGTCAGTTACATGACATATCTGAACTGCACTGTCAACTACATGAAATATCTTAACAGCATTTTCAACTACATGACACATCAGAACAGCACTGTCAGTTACATGACATATCTGAACAACACTTTCAACTACACGACACATCTGAACAGCACTGTCAACTACATCACATATCTGAACAGCATTATCAACTACATTACATATCTGAACAGCACTGTCAGTTACATGACATATCTGAACAGCACTTCAACGACATGACATATTTGAATACAACTGCCAGTTACATGACATATCTTAACAGCACTGTCAACTACATGCCACTTCTGAACAGCACTGTCAACTACATCAAACATCTGAACAGAAATGTCAACTACATGACTCATCTGAACAGCACTGTCATCTTTATCACAAATATGAACAGCACCGTCAACTACATCACATATCTGAACAGCACTGTTTACTTCATCACACATCTGAACAGCACAGTAAATTCATGACATATCTAAACAGAACTGTCAAGTTCATCACACATCTGAACAGCAATATCAACTACTCGACTCATCTGAACAGCACTGTCAACTTTATCAAAAATCTGAACAGCACTGTCAACTACATCACACATCTGAACATCACTGTCAAGTTCATCACACGTCTGAACAGAACTTTCAATTACATGACATATCTGAACAGCACTGTCAACTACATGACATATCTGAACAGTACTTTAAACTAAATGACATATATGAACAGCACAGTCAACTACATGACACATCTGAACAGCACTGTGAACTAGATGAAATATCTGAAGAGAACTGCAAACTACATGACACATCTTAACAGAACTGTCAACTACATGACATATCTGAACAGCATTGTCAACTACATCACAGATCTGAACAGCATTTTCAACTATATCACACATTTGAACAGCACTGTCAACTACATGAAACATCTGAACAACACTGTCAACTACATGACCTATCGGAAGAGCACTGTCAACTACATGCAACATCTGAAAAACACTGTAAGTTACATTAAATATCTGTACAGCACTTTCAACAACATGACACATCTAAAAAGCACTTTCATCTACATGACACATCTAAAAAGACCTGTCAACTTCATCAAACATCTGAACAGCACTGTCAACTACATCACACATCTGAACAGCACTGTCAACTTCAGAACAAATCTGAACAGCACTGTCAGTTATATGACATATCTGAACAGCACTTTCAACTACATGACATATCTGAACATAACTGTCAGTTACATGACATATCTGAACTGCACTGTCAACTACATGAAATATCTAAACAGCATTTTTAACTACATGACACATCTGAAAAGCACTCTCAGATACCTGACATATCTGAACAACAATTTCAACTACACGACACATCTAAACAGCACTGTCAACTACATGACATATCTGAACATCAATTTCAACTATATTACATATCCGACAAGCACTGTCAGTTACATGACATATCTAAACAGCACTTCAACTACATGACATATCTGAACACAGCTGCCAGTTACATGACATATCTAAACAACACTGTCAAATACATGGCACATCTGAACAGCACTGTCAATTACATCACAAATCTGAACAGCAATGCCAACTACATGACTAATCTGAACAGCACTGTCAACTTTATCACAAATCAAAACAACACCGTCAACTACATCACACATCTGAACAGCACTGTGAACTTCATCACACATCTGAACATCACTTTCAACTACATTTCATCTCTGAACAGAACTGTCAACTACATCACACATCTGAACAGCAATGTCAACTATTTGACTCATCTGAACAACACTGTCAACTTTATCACAAATATGAACAGCACTGTCAACTACATCACACATCTGAACAGCACTGTCAACTACATCACACGTCTGAACAGCACTTTCAATTACATGACATATCTGAACAGCACTGTCAACTACGTGACATATCTTAACAGAACTGTCAACTACATGACATATATGAACAGCACTGTCAACTACGTGACATATCTGAAAAGAACTGCAAACTACATGACACATCTGAAAAGAACTGTCAACGAATGACATATCCGAACAACATTGTCAACTACATCACATATCTGAACAGCACTGTCAACTACATGACAAATTTGAACAGGATTTTCAACAACATGCCACATTTGAACAGCACTGTCAACTACATGAAACATCTGAACAACACTGTCAACTACATGACATATCTGAAGAGCACTATCAACTACATGCCACATCTGAACAACACTGTAAGTTACATTAAATATGTGAACAGCACTGTCAACTACATGACACATCTGAACAGCACTTTTAACTACATGACACATCTAAAAAGACCTATAACCTTCATCAAAAATCTGAACA
This sequence comes from Dreissena rostriformis, assembly GCA_007657795.1. Classification (NCBI taxonomy): domain Eukaryota; kingdom Metazoa; phylum Mollusca; class Bivalvia; order Myida; family Dreissenidae; genus Dreissena; species Dreissena rostriformis. Next base: position 13,205 of record VMBQ01010334.1, on the reverse strand, counting down.
GCACTGTCAACTACATCACACATCTGAACAGCACTGTCAACTTCATCATACATCTAAACAGCACTGTCAACTACATCACATATTTGAACAACACTTTCAATTACATGACACTTCTGAACAGCACTTTAAACTACATGACAAATCTGAACAGCACCGTCAACTACATCACACATCTGAACAGCAATGTCAATTATATCACACATCTAAACAGCACTGTAAGTTACATGACATATCTGAACATCACTTTCAACTACATAACATATCTCAACATAACTGTCAGTTACATGGCATATCTTAACAGCATCTGTAACTACATGGCACATCTGAACTGCACTGTCAACTACATAACACATCTGAACCGCACTGTCAACTACATTACACATATGAACAGCACTGTCAATTACATCACACATCTGAACAACACTGTAAACTACATCATACATCTGAACAGCACTGTCAACTACATCACACGTCTGAACAGCACTTTGAACTACATGACATATCTGAACAGCACTGTCAATTACATGACATATCTGAACAGTACTATCAACTTCATAACATATATGAACAGCACTGTCAAGTACATGACACATCTGAAGAGCACTGTCAACATCATCACACATCTAAACAGCACTAACAACTACATCACATATCTGAACAGCACTTTCAATTACATGACACATCTAAACAGCACTTTCAACTACATCACATATCTAAACAGAAATTTCAATTACATGACACATCTGAACAGCACTGTCATCTTCATGACACATCTGAACAGCAGTTTCAAGCACATGACATATCTAAACAGCACTGTCAATTATATGACATATCTGAACAGCACTTTCAACTATATGACATATCTGAACAGTACTGTCATCTTTCTGACACATCTCAACAGCACTGTGAACTGCATGTCATATCTGAACAGTAGTGTCATCTACATGACACATCTGAACAGCACTGTCAACTTCATGACACATCTGAACAACACTGTCAGTTAAATGAGATATCTGAACAGTACTTTCATGTACATGACACATCTGAACAGCACTGTCAGTTATATAACATATGTGAACAACACTGTCAACTACATCACTCATCTGAACAGCACTGTCAACTACATGAGACATCTTAACAGAACTGTCTTCTACATCACACATCTGAACAGCAATGTCATCTATATCAAACATTTAAACAGCAATGTCAACTTAATCACTTATCTAAACAGCACTGTCAGTTACATGACATATCTGAACAGCACTGTAAACTACATGGTAAATCTGAACAGCACTTTCAACTACATGACACATCTGAACAGCACTGTCAACTACATGACAAATCTGAACAGCACTGTCAACTACATGGCACATCTGAACAGAACTGTCAACAACATCACACATCTGAACAACACTGTCAACTACATCACACATCTGAACAGCACTGTCAATTACATCACACGTTTGAACAGCATTTTCAACTACATGACATTTCTGAACAGAACTGTCAACTACATGACATATAAGAACAGCCTTTTCAACTATATTACACATCTTAATAGCACTATCAACATCATCACACATCTAAACAGCACTGTCAACTACATCACATATCTGAACAGCACTTTAAATTACATGACACATCTGAACAGCACGTTCAACTACATCACATATCTGAACAGAACTTTCAAGTACATGACATATCTGAATAGCACTGTCAACAATATGACATATCTGAACAGTACTGTCAACTATCTGACACAACTTAACAACAGCACTGTGAGCTGCATGACACATCTGAACAGCACTGTCAACTACATGACACATCTAAACAACACTGGCAGTTACATGATATATATGAACAGCACTTTCATCTACATGACACATCTTAACAGCACTGTCAGTTATATGACATATCTGAACAACACTGTGAACTACATCACACATCTGAACAGCACTGTCAACTACATCACACATCTGAACAGCACTGTCAGCAGGATCACACATCTTTACAGCACTGTCAACTTAATCAAACATCTGAACAGCACTGTCAACTACGTGACATATCTGAAGAGAAATGTCTATCTATATGACACATTTGAAGAGCTCTTTAAAAACATGACACATCTAAACAGCACTGTAAACTACATGACACATCTGAACAGCACTGTCATCTACATCACTAATCTGAACAGCACTGCCAGCTACTTGACATATCTGAACAGCACTGTCAACTACATGACACATCTGAACAGCACTGTCAACAACATGACACATCTGAACAGTTCTGTCAACTACATGACGCATCTGAACAGCACTGTAAACTTAATCACAAATCTAAACAGCACTGTCAGTTACATGAAATATCTAAACATCACTTTCAACTACATGACACATCTGAACAGAACTGTCAGTTACCTGACATATCTGAACAGAACTTTCAACAACATGACATATCTGAACAGCACTTTCAACTACATGACACATCTGGACAGCAGTGTCGACTACATAACACATCTGAACAGCACTGACAACAAAATCACACGTCTGAACAGCACTTTAAATATTTTGCCTCACATTAGTTCACCACTAGACGTTTTATAAATAGCAAATAGATAACTTGAACATGAAAACAAGACAATCATTATGTTAGGTCTCAACTTTAGGTCGAATCAACCTTCAAATAAATCCTATCTATGTACTGTAAGTTTTTTTTGTCCTTGTTTTCTTTTAAAAAAAATTGGGAATACGGAACAGTTTCTTGTTCTTTACTTTGTTATTAGCAATTAAAATGAAATAAATACCTACACTTTTAAACTAAGTTAAACACACAAATGTAATATTATTCATTAGTTAATTTACGAAATGTGTAACTATAAGTATTTTTGATATCAAACAATTATATGCAAAGATTTTCATTCATATGCAGTACACATATGTTCATTACAATTTCTTATAAGGAACTAGGTTATCGTTTAATATAAATCAATGATCAAACATTTAACATTTCACAAAGACAAACAACGGTCATTTCTGCTACCTTGAACACATTTCGTTATTTCCGTCCATCGGCCATTTGCACATAGGCTAACAACGTTTGTGGTATTACGGGGGCTGTAGCCTTGGCTGCAATTCAATGTTCTAGTGGCATTCTCATAAAGAGAGTCTCCAACCACCGTCCCATTCTTCGGCTTGTCAAACGGAGGGCAAACTATAAAGGAACGGTATCCACAAACAGCATATACAAATCAGACAACTCTTGTACCCAGAAAAGGGTACAACAATAATATTAAATATTAAAGTGGAGTAAATAATTTTTTATGCAATGATGTTCGGTAATATTTATGTTCCGTTTATGTTCCGGTGTATCTGTTTTGGAGTCATCTTTGCTCCCTTTTCTGCAATGTTGAAATAATTAATATGCTTTCTTTCCATTAAAAAATATGTGCTTAATTACATGAATTCATACGCTAAAAGCCCCATAGACACTCAAAAGCAACGAATATTTCGAAAAATATTTCGTTAAATAAAGTTAACCCATAAAAATCAGTATTCCTTATAGCAATGATCAACATTGTAACGCAAAATGTGGTCTGGAAAGATAGATTTAACAAGATACATAATGCTCATGTTTGTTTTGTTGTGGGACAATATATTTACCACATGTTCGCGTACCATGTTAGTGTTCGTGTGTCGTATGAATAGATATCGTTGCGGGAAATTAAAATGGAATATATTGTGCAACCAAAAAAAAAATTTTTGTATCTCGTTAAATCTATGTTACCAGACATGTTCGTTAATTTTCATGATCAAGTTTATGTTTCGGTCTCTCTGTTTTGAAGTCATATTTGTTTTATTTTAAGTAATGTGGAATTTTAAATATGCTATACATTTGCATAATTTGAGACAATTATGTGTATGCGAATTTTTAATTTGGAACGTATATACATGTATATTTGTATTTTCACGTATCATTTTAAAATAAAAACATATTAATTTGTGCATGAACTTTAAATTCCTACGATTTTGATTCAAATCGGAAATTAATCAAAAATAACATTAATTCATTTGATTACAGGAAATAATACGCAATGCAATCACTCAAAAACGGAATGTTAACTGACCTTGGACACAACTAGTAACGTTTGTCCAGCGCCCGCCCTCACATTGACTTGTCACATTGTTAGGGTCAAGCGGAGGGTAACCATGGTTACATAGGAGCCTGCGCGTATGTCCTATCTCGTGCGTGTTTCCGAGGAACTTTCCTTTCGGATCCGCCTTATCGAATGGTGGACAAGCTGAGGCATATACCATGGATTTTAATGCAGAACAAAATAAACTAAAATAAGCTTCAGTGAACATTTGAAAGGCAACGTGTTACAACCGTGGGTATGATGCTCTTTATTTAAATTTGGTTTTTTTTGTACGAGGTTATGACGTTGATTTCACGAAAGAAAAATATTTTTGACAAACACATTAGATAATAGTTATGTTCCAAACATGTTTGAACTTTTTAAGCATGCACACATGTATATCCCTTAAAAGCCGAAGAGTCAAAAACTAACGCATATTAAAACGTAGGAATTAATGGTTACCAAATCAGTTTTATTGTACATAGTATTGTGCCGTTGTTAGTATTATCATAGGTAAGATGTATGTAACGATTCCTGTAAGGTTTCACTTTTTATCACACTTATAGACAGCCTGATGGATGATATTGATTTTTTCATTCATCAGCTCAACATTGTTTTTATAACAGAACACGCATACAATAAACCAATTTATCGTACCAAATTAAGTTGTTTTATAACTGACACATACCATCTGTAATACACGTTATTGAAGCTCCTACGAAGCCACATGTTTTCAGCACTCCAGTAGGATCCTTTGGGCACGCATTATCACACTTTTCTCTGTCCTATATTTAGAACAACAACAAAACAAGTGTGAACCAAAGTACAGTTAATATAATTAACCATACACACAAGCAAGCATTTTAATTACAATTCATGCGTTGACATTTTTTTATAAAAAAATGTATGATCAAATAAATCGTACAAGAATAAAAAAATTAGAACATCGGCAAAATTATTAAATTGTTTAAACATTTATTTAAAATTCCTTTAAACTACTTGGAAAACAATTTAAAACAAGATTCAAGATTTTTTTTTAAGATGTTGACGCAAATTAACTCAGGAAAATAAAGGAAACAACTGGAAATGTTTTCAGATTAATAATATAACTCCGTATCGTTGTGCTGATTTGTTTAACATTGCCAAACTTTCCATAGTTTTTCTATCGTTTGAGTTTATTACCTTTAGTGGCCAGAGAATTTATTTTGGAAAAGTAATTGAGTCCTTTTAATATAAAAACATAAGTAAAAACGTACTTTGTTGAAATAACATTTACAAAAGATGTAATCCAACTAAATTTCCTTTTTTTCATTAGTATTAAGCATTCGTTTTAATTACAAGTTGGTTTTGGTATACTTTGTTTTAACTATTATTGAAAGCATATGCTACCACATAGGCGTTTTAAATAAATACTTGCACCTAAAAGATTGGTAGAGAAAAATTTAAATTGCATACTGAACTTAAAATCTTCGCAAGAATATACTTTGATTGCTATGTTTTGAGCAAAATGTATAGTAATGCTTCAGTTCAATTGTTAAGTTCGTGTTTTACGATACGAATGTACATTTCGATGTTTTCCATTAAGGAGCAGCACAATTGTTTTGAAATAAAATAATAACGCAAATACAATGTAAAAATAATTTATATAACATAATAAAGAAGAAATCAATAAATGGTGATCGAAACAATAACTGACCTTTTAATAATTAATGAGAAAAAATCTGCTGAAGCGAATAATCAGTCCTTTTTTGTAACGTTACAGGTCGATACAATATTTATGTTTCAGCTATACACAACTTTGTTACATTTCTTTAAAAAAAACAACAGCACAAACTAAATAAACATCATGATACTCATGTTTTAATATATATATTATACCACGATTTGCGACTTGTTTCCACCAGACAAAGAAGGAAAATATATGTTTGTTATTCTTCTTCAAAAACACCTGGGCGGAGCCTAAGGTTTTGGACATTCCAAGCAATTTTTCAGTAAAACGCAAGTGCATAAAATTGCTTTCAAGCGAACGTTTGATAATTAAATATTTTGTTTTGGCAGCGCATTTAAACCATATTACTTGCGCAATTGTTTTATATAAGTCTACAAAAAAGCGTATTTTTTTTAATTGGGTATTTAAAAAACATTTATTAGCTTTATTTTACGATGCCTGTAACGTTTATTGTATAAATCACACGAGGGTAATGATTGAAACCGACGTCATTTGAACTGTGTTGGTTTTTGCGGCCCGGAAACGCATCTGTATATGATTTTAGTAGACAACGGACAAGTATTTATTAAATTAGTTTAAATAGTATTCAAATGAATAAAATAAAATAATAGTTGAATCTAAATAACTGTGTAGAGTTCCGATGCGTAGGCAATTAATCACCATGTCGACAAACAACTGGTTATTATCCCAATAACAAACACTTATCCAGAAAGTTCTTCAATACCCATATGTCTTGCCACCCTTTTATGCAGTCAATGGTTTGCGGTAAGTAATGACGCAACATGAATATTTATAACAGAAATAGAACCATTCAAATGGTTTGCATAATATGTTTTTAATTTACAGCTTGTTGCAAATTTCTTATAGCCTTTTTTTTTTAAATATATCATCGACAAGCCTAAACGGTAAAACATCGTAGTAAGGCGACGTTCGTCGGTTTTCCGCTCTAAATAGATGCTTTTATTAAAAAATTGCAAATTCCCTGTTTTTTTTTTGTAGATAATTATATAAGTAATCCTTCGTGGATAAAATGATTGGGAAAAATACGCATTTAATTAATGATAATTATACTGTTTTTGGAGGGATAAGACATTAGTTTTCAGAAATTGCCTACTTCTTCAATGAGAAGTTTACTTTACGAAAGTCTCGTATTCGATAGTGCGCTTGCGTATAGCGTTATTTTCGTACATTTCATTATTAATAACAATTCATATTCAGATATTAAGGCGCCCGCTAAAAATGGGGTTCATGGGGACAATTTTTTTTTTTAATTATAAAAATAAATATGTTCAACGTCTATAAAAACGAGTGGGTGTTAAGCAATCATTTTATAAATATGTATTAAAAGAAAACCCTTAATTTTGACAATGTTGTACCTTATTTTCCTTCGATATGCAAATTTAAAGATGATATTGCAGACACTTACTCAACATTGCCTTTCTTGAATCAAAGGAACGGTGCTTACAGAGGTAGAAATATTTATTTGACCAAAACCCACACTATACCAACTGTGCGAACTGGATCCGCGAAAATGTCTACCATACTTAAAACATTATATAATACCTGAGATACTATTTTCTCTCGTTCGACAAACATCATACTCGTGTCTTGCTCTTTACAATCGTCTTTGCTGCATTGCTGTTCTCCATGAGAAATTGTGTCGAAAAATATTTCTCAAAAACCATAATTATGGTAACCGACAACTTTGCACCATGGTCGCAACGCGCATGCGTAAAAGCATTCCTCCAACGACTTGTCGAATAGGCTAAACCTTGGTGTGTTTTCGCCTAATGGAGCTCCATTCCACGAAGACCGGTATTCCAAAGTCAAAACTTGTAACAGTGAGACACAAACACAAATTAAGAGCGTTATTAGATGCCTCTCCATTATTTTGCGTCTGCTAATTACAGTCTTACATATCTTCAATTTTACAGTTTAAATATATGCTGGATACGATCACACAATGTTGTCCAAAGCAAGCACCAGCTCTGAAAACGAACGTGCATCACTCATGTTATATTAAATAACCGTTTATCGAGTGTTTCATTGGCTTGGCTTCGCGTAAGGTTCCGATCGCATACCATTATTGTTTATGGAGGCTTGGACCCCCCTGGGGAATTGTGCTATTATGATTTTAAAATTGAAACGCTTTACATACGGTCCGCGATACGGTACTTTTAATATTCGTTGATTTTGAGGGTTTATTGGGCTTAACAATTCTATATTGAGTGAAACTATCATAAGCAAACACGCAGCAATATAAGGTATTTTTCACAGTGTATTACCTTTATTCTACCAAGACCCGCGAATCGTTTCCAATAATAAAGAATGAACATAAGTGTGTGTTGTTCTGAAACAAACCATGAGCATTATGGAGCACAATAAAATCCCATTAGTTGTGTAATTGTTATATTAAAGTCTACATATAATACTACTAATAACAAATGCTTGCATTTGGTTCGTTTGGTTAATTATTTTGCATTTAGTAGCACAATAACTTTTCTGTGTTTACCAATACTATTGCGTAACTAATATATTTGGCGTACACATAAGTTGTTTTCATATTTAGTTGATTAACTACCCTTTATATATAAGGCTGTGGTGAGGCAATTTTCTAAAATAGTTAAAAACTGACATAACTCGACTTAACCATATCAAAATTGCCCCTTTAAAATACGCACTAGTTTCTTGAGAATGGCGGGTAGTGCCTTGACAGGTAATTCAATGGTGCTTTGTTTTGTTGAGGACAACAGTCGACGGAGTATGCATAATTCATGTACAGTTCTTGAAATTTCCAAACGTAACCAGAGACTTCATGATGACATACGATGCATTATATATTAGTTTTAAAAATATCAACTAACACAGAGCCGCATTTACTTTGAATTTTCAATTGTTACAAACATGTTTATGATGGCATACGACACATTATATATAAGTTTTTAACGCATTGACTGCATTTATATAACCAACTAATGAGCTCGGTCGATTTTCACACTATTATCAGAAACACAGTGCCAGCATAACATTTATAGTGTTGCCATTAACGACTTCTACGCAGACTTTTTATGGAATACTCAATCATATAGGACGCTTTTAAATTGTTACTTTGACAGTCGATTTGGCCTGACGATGCATGTGCATGTGCATCATGAAAACCCAGACCCACAAGCAATACCATTATTATTTATATAAATATTTAACAGAGCGGTTTTAGTACATGTATCCAAAGGATGCAAATAATAACATCACTTTGACAAAGCGTTACGGTTTTATTTTGCCTTTATAAAGTTCGTTTTAAATGTATTAATGATACATTGATGTAATGCGTCAGGTACAAAATGTGAATTTGCCGATGTTATATAAATTTAACAAGTGTACCAACTATGATAAGACATCGCATTGTAATATATTGAACTTCTTTGAAAATTATGAAAATGCGTACAGCAACAATGAATAGATTTGCCCTTTGCGGATAATTGCATATTTTACAAGAGGCGTATTGCAAAATCGGTCATATATGACGAGCAAAAAAGATGATGGACATTTTTAAGTTATTCTTTAAATCACAGGAAAAATAATGATCCGACATTTTTTTTATTATAGCTTGAACGTCAAATTAAAGCCATATGTGTGTCTGTATAGAAAAAAAACAGCACGCCATTTTAACAGACAGACAGGCACAATGTTTTATTTACGTAAACGTTACAGTTTTTTTTTGTCATTCACAAATAGTTAAACATATATGTACATATCCGTATGTCAAAGTGATTACAATTTCATTTAGCTTAATACAATTTTGATTGCGTTAAGGTGATCACACATACCATAATGATATGTGTGATGTTTCACAAATAACAAAATATGCCACTATGATAAAGAGTTTTGTTCGACTGATACAAACATATGATTTATACATTGAATTAAGATATTAAATTCGACAAAAACATGTTTTTACACAATAAAAAATATGCAACTACAATATTAGAATTTTTCTCGACAAACAAACAGTTAACGTTGAGCTATGCACATATCACCTAACCACCTATTTTGTGTGATTGCCGTATGACACGTTCTGATATGGCAGCTCTCTACTATTCATTTGCAGAAGAATTTGTAAACGCATTGGATAATTCTGTTTTGATTTACGACACCCATACGAACTTTATCAAAAGTAAAACGCTTGTTAGCTTAAGAATATGAACACTCACTTCATATTATCAATAAATATGAAGTATTCCCACTGGATATAATCAGAATTATTCAACAGCAATTGCTGACACTTCATTTTGTTCAATTAACGTTATTTCGATTCGTTATGCTAGCTCTACGTATTGATAGACCACGTGGTTGAAATATTGTTTTTTCTCGTAACTACACGTAAATATCGGTTCATGCCTTAGTGCGTTAATTAAAAACGTTCGCTTGTGTAATACATAAAATATAGTGTTTTTCATGTGTGCTTGATGAATTCTGATTTAGTTTCCTGTATTCAAACAATCCGCCTTTTGAAGTCGTCATTGTCAGCACCGTTAAACCACGAATTTTACCTGTAATTAAATATCTATTCTTATTATCTATATGCTTTTACAATCACATGCTTATTCGTTTCTTAAATCAAGCAAAGCGTTGAATATTGCTGATAACATATTTACATGTTATGGTCTCAGTGCTTGAGTTTATTTTAATTATCAGTACACAATTAATGGCATCTACGTAGGAAGCTGCTCTCGAAGACATGGGCCGTTCTACCAGGAATTTATGTATTTTTCATCTGTATAATTAAGAACTATTATTCAGCGAAAAATAAAATAAAAAAATGCGTGTCTGTTAACAAAGTCCAAAGTCCAAACGTGTAACAGTGAGACACATACGCAAATAAAAAGCGTTATTAAAAACCTTGCCATTATGTTGCGTCTGCTAATACCACTTTATCATAACTTAAATGTATAATCTGTGCTGGATACACTCACACTGGCATGTCGAAAGCAAGCGCCAACTATGAAAATGTAAGCGTCACTTTCAGTATATTTTTTAACTAAATGTGTGTCGAGTGTTTTGTTAGAAAGGCATCGTAAACAATTGCGATCGCATCGCCAGTTTTATTATAACGGAGTGTGGAACCGCCAAATATTTATATTCTTATTATTCAAACGTATAAAAGCAGATACGGTCGTGCGTTTGCCATGCTTAATTTTCATTTAATAATTTCACAAACAAGTGGCTACAGTCGAAGAATCAAGCCTTACATGGCTGTTTGTCGATCCATCACCACATTAAATCAACTGAAAATACCGCATTACTAACGAATGTTCATTTTATGATAATTGCCACATTGAAATTTAGGATTTATTCCTACACAATATTAATAATTCAAAGTTCATAACACTTAACAATTCAGTTGGCAATCGAAGTCGCTTTATATGTTTCAAACAGATAGTTTTAATGCCCAATGCTCCGCTGCGTAGTGTTTAGAAATAAATCTAATTTTAAGAGCAGATCTCTTTAAAAGCAGGTTTATTGCTCATGTGTTCTCAATAAAGTATTTAAAAAATTGATTTAAAAGAATTTGCTTTCATAATGATTTGTGTATGATACGTTGTGATGCGTCAAATTTTGCGAGCAATAATTCGATGAATCTTGAAATGAACAAAATCGCACGTTAGGTCACAGCATCCTAAACTGGTTCAAAAAACATTATACTTATTTGTCATTAATTAGTGACAGTCGAAACTACACATTTGAAGAGGTCATGTGTTGTTTGGCTGCGGTTGGAGAATCAAGCTTTACATGGCTGTTTGTCTATCCAGCACCACTGTAAATCAACTTGTACTTCATAGATAAGCACTCAAAATGGGTTTTATTACACAAAATTAAAGCAAAATTAGTATTAAATATATGTAAATTATGGCAATTACTTGTTAAATTATTGATATATACCATCAAGAGGACATTTTTCTGATGTTACTAAAGTTAAGTCACATCTTTGAAGTGGCTTTGTAGAATCAAATGGGCACGAGTGTTTCTGGACACGCTTTAAGATGAATTATATATAATATGTATCAGGGCTGATGTTTACAGATCCTCTAGATTTCCAATATAGTTTTGTCGTTTTATTTTATTAAAGAAAAAAACCAGAGTGAATCTATAAATTCTCTCAGTCAATTTAATATTTAACCATAACACATAGTTGAAATAACATATACACAAGGTGTAAACCATTCATAAATTTGCATTTTCATCGCGTTTTAATCGTTCGTTGTTATAACAAAGTTCGGTTCAATTTGTAAAACACATAGAGTTTTAAACGTATACCACCACGTGAGCATTGGAAATACACGTGTGTTAATTCTGATACATATATATGTAAATAATTGAAATGCATATTGATTTTTAAAACCGTCACACGCATGTATTTTGATCGCTATTGTTTGAGCAATCCGATGTTTAACATGCCTAAAAAAGAATTCTTTAAATAATGATATCGGCAATGGTAAGTAGCTAAGAAGACTGCCATTGAATTCTGTTCAGATCAGACATACGATGCGGAGACAGCCTTGATTCTGTTCAGATCAGACATACGATGAGGAGACAGGCTTGATTCTGTTCAGATCAGACATACGATGAGGAGAAAGGCTTGATTCTGTTCAGATCAGACATACGATGAGGAGACAGGCTTGATTATGTTCAGATCAGACATACGATGAGGAGACAGCCTTGATTCTGTTCAGATCAGACATACGATGAGGAGACAGCCTTGATTCTGTTCATATCAGACATACGATGAGGAGGAGACAGGCTTGATTCTGTTCAGATCAGACATACGATGAGGAGACAGGCTTGATTCTGTTCATATCAGACATACGATGAGGAGACAGGCTTGATTCTGTTCAGATCAGACATATGATGAGGAGACAGGCTTGAATCTGTTTAGATCAGACATACGATGAAGAGACAGGCTTGTGCATCATTGAACAATGTTAAAAAATGTAAACAGGTAAAAGAAATGTAACTATTTATGTCATACACATAAATGCTTGTTCATAGTAAGTTGATCAACTTTCTTCTTTCATTATACTGCCAAAGTAAAACATTTACTAAAATGGAGACTTGTGGTTAATGCCGGAACAGGTAATTATTCATAGGTGCCTCGATTTGTTGAGGAAAACAGTCGACGATGTATGCATAATAAATTTACCTGTAATTTTATATGATCAAATAGCTGGATCGAATTTTGCAGACACACAATGTCAGGATAATATTTATCTTGTTGCCATTAACTACTTCATACGCAGAGAATTTTGCAGACACACAATGTCGGGATAATATTTATCTTGTTGCCAT
>VMBQ01010333.1:4061-21020 GCA_007657795.1 Dreissena rostriformis | reverse complement strand
GGGGGGGGGGGGGGGGGAGGGGAGTCCCAGGTTTGATCCCAACGCAACGCTGGGAGCATTATCAAGATCTTCTCTTAAGACGCAAAGAACCGGTTCTGGTTCAGCCCAATAAAGGGACTCGAGACAATTGAGCTAAAATAAATGAGCCTTGCTCTGTCAAAAAAGGGTGGTTTAATGCATATGCATAAGGTGTCGTCCCAGATTCATGTGCAGTCCGCACAGGCTAATCAGGGACGACACTTTCCGCCTAAACTGGATTTTCGTAAAGAAAAGTCTTCCTTTAAACGAAAAATACGATACAAGCGGAAAGTGTCGTTCCCGATTAGCCTGTGCGGACTGCACTTGCTTATCTGGGACGACACTTTACGCACATGCATTAAACCCCTTTTTCACAGAGTGCGGCCCAAATATTTCAGGTTGCAGCCAACACGGTGGTGGAGGTATGGAAGGGCGAGTACCAGAAGGAGATGGCGGCGGTGACGGCCAAGGGCTACAAGGTGCTGCTGTCCTCGCCCTGGTACCTCGACTACATCTCCTATGGCAAGGACTGGTACAAGTACTACCTTGCTGACCCACAGGACTTCAACGGTGGGTGTCTGGGGCCCGTGGTCATCAACCTCTAAAGGAACATTTTCTGAAGAAGCGTATTTAAAGTACATTTTAAAATGGATGTGTCAAAAGCAAAACATATAAAGTGTACTTGTTTTCTGAAGGGATCTTGATAAATGCTGTCAAATTTGGGACATATTGATTGCTAGGATTGCCATATCCAATACACCATAGCCAATATTTAAATACCGACTCGCAGACATATGAAGCTCTGATGACTCCCGCAGTCTTCCACAACAATCAGATAACTAGTGAAATGTAAACAAACACACATTTAAATTAAACAGGCCAGATAAAAAGATGAAGTAGGGTATATAAGAGCACTGCTTTGTTATATGAGGTAGCTTGTATATCGATGTGGTAGAGTGTCTGCTTTGGAACCTGTAGCGCCCGGGTTCAATCCCAATTGTGGTCGAGGATTTTTCTAGCTGGGTTACAAAGGCAATAGAACACTCTTAAGATGACTTCAAATTTTGACACTGTTTTACATTCAATCAAGTGGGAGTAAATCCTAACTGGTAAAAGTGACAAGTTTTTTTTTAAAGGGAAAAAGTACCTTTTAAGAAAAAAAAAACTGCCAGCCTTTTCTGCCTTTCTTTTTTTTACATTTTAAATCGCTTGCTTTAAAAAAAAGTATGCGTTTCTTAGCAAAAGAGGACTGTATATTTACAGATTCAGCAAAGCCAAATAAGCTAATAGCCATTGAATTTTTGTTTACATTATTTAATAAGAAAGGAAAGAAAACTACAATTTCAAAATGTAAGTTAAATCTCAGTTTGAAGAAAAAGTGATTGTTGGGCTGTATTCTGAAGTAATTTTCCAAATTACCCTGTGATTTTAATTATATTTGCACCAAAAGTTAGCCTTATTGGATGTGAAAGTTTTGAGCCAATGTGCACTTTTCTATGAAACTCAGACTTATTCTTTTTTATAAAACAGGTACACAGACGCAGTATGACCTGGTGATGGGAGGTGAAGCGTGTCTGTGGGGTGAATATGTGGATGATACCAATGTCCTATCTAGACTCTGGTAAGTGCCTGTCTGTGGGGTGAATATGTGGATGATACCAATGTCCTATCTAGACTATGGTAAGTGCCTGTCTGTGGGGTGAATATGTGGATGATACCAATGTCCTATCTAGACTATGGTAAGTGCCTTTCTGTGGGGTGAATATGTGGATGATACCAATGTCCTATCAAGACTCTGGTAAGTGCCTGTCTGTGGGGTGAATATGTGGAGGATAACAATGTCCTATCTAGACTATGGTAAGTGCCTGTCTGTGGGTGAATATGTGGATGATNTTATTCATTCCATCTGGAATAGTTCTGGTTCGTGTTCATAGATTGATGCACAGTAATGGAAGGATTTTTAATTGGTGGGGAGTGATGGGCACAGATGAATAAAATTGTTTGTAAAAAAGCATACCGGTAATTACTCTACAGGAATAATTATTTACTTTAAATGCCGTTTTGTTAATGAGTAATCTTCTGTTGGAATTAAAATATTTCTAGAGCAGTAACATGTTTTTTACTTGAAAAAAGTATTTTGGAAAGTTTCTGTTATTTCCATTTGTATTGCTGACATTAAATTTGTATCACTTTCAAGCGTACATTATATTGCATTGGAGCAATTAGAAAAGTGGCTTAAATGAATGTATTGTTTTCAGTTAGTCATTAATGTGACTTCAATCACAGACAAGCCGAGATTTCAACATCGAGGTATCTTACTGGATTCATCTAGACATTTCCTGTCACTTAATGTTCTCAAGAAGAATTTGGTAAATATTGACAGTCACTAGTTGTATTCAGGCCTTTTTCTGGCATATCTATAATCTACAGTTCCATTTAACGGACCCGTTCCCGAAGCAAAATTGTAGAAAATATTCCCAATTTCTTTTCTTTTTTTAATAGAAAACGAGAAATGCCTAATGTTTATTATATCTCAATTTTATTTCAATTACATCTAACAAAATATGTAAATATAATTTATATGGTGTTGTTCTTGTATTTTGAATTATTATAAAGAGTTGTATTGAATTACTTTTCCCAAATCAGTAAACTTTTCAGGCGAACAAATTTCCCCAATCCTGAATTTGCATTTTCCCAAAATGGCAAGGAAAACCCCTGGTATTTTATGGTCTCTCAAACAACTTTAATAGGCTCTGACTTCTTATTGGAGGATAGAGTATATGCTTTGAATCAAAATTCCAAAGACAGATTCAACCTTTTTTAGAATACGACTAAGAGTCCAGTTATAAGTGCAGATTAATCAGTTCATATACCCGGTAACATATAATTAGCAACAGTTCAGTCTAGACTCTACTGGTATTCCAAATGTAGATATATATATTGACATATAAAAAACAGGACAATTTAGTGATAATCTACGGGACAATTTTATTTCCATTTGTTTGACATTACATTATCAAGTAAAAACCAGTCTGAATTCAGTGTAGTTAACTTAATGCAAACTTAAAAGATACTTTTTCTATTGAGAATGTGACCCAATAACGGCTATTAAAACAGCCAAAAGAAAGCCCTGATAAATAAAGTCATAACTTAAATATTAATATAATTTCTTATCCAGATAGTGTGTATATGTCAATAAGCAAAGATGAATAAATTTATCTATAAAATATGAATATAGTTTCTTAGCTGAATACATGTACTTGTATATAGACAAATTAGCAAAGATACATACATTTTCTTTTAATAATCTATATAATTTCTTATCTTTTTAGATACATAAATTCATAACTTAATATTAATATCATTTCTTTTGTAAGTAGTTGTATATAGAGCAAAAAAGCAAACATACATACATTTATTACTTAATTGTATAAATATAATTTCGTAACTTGCCATTTTCAGGATGTGATGGCCATGAACAAGTTCAATGTCTTTCACTGGCACATTGTGGATGACCAGTCATTCCCATACGAGAGTTACACATTTCCAGATATAAGTGCAAAGGTAAATTAAAAACTGTCTTCTTTAATAACTTAAATTTGGGAATTGGATTAATAAGATAAATGAATTAAAATAGTTGGACAATTATCAAAGTCTGGTTATTCAGGAACAAAATTAATTGATTTAAAATTTAATTTATAAGTTGATGTTTATGTAGCCGTGGAAGGCAGTAATTAGTATTTTCCATTTTGAATCATTTGACAAATTATAAGTTAAAAAAATAAAGCTGGTTTTGCTGTAATGAATGTACCAAAAAAATTGTTTCAACACATTTCTTAATTGTATCATTGAAAAGACCTAGGTAAACATCTAGAGCCAAATAGACAGATGCTTCAACCTGCCTTTTTGAAGAGCACTCTCACTGTTCAATGTACCTATGGGATCATAGATCTTTCCCTAAGACCTGTTATTTGTGTCGCGTTCTGAGAAAACTGGGCATAAAGCTTGTGCGTAAATTGTCATCCCAGATTAGCCTGTGCAGTCCGCACAGGCTAATCAGGGATGACAATTTCCGCTTTTATGGAATTTTTTGTTTAAATGATGTCTCTTCTTAGAGAAATTCCAGTTTAGGCGGAAAGTGTCGTCCCGGATTAGCCTGTGCGGACTGCACAGACTAATCTTGGACGACACTTAAGGCACATGCATTTTGCCCAGTTTTCTCAGAACGCAACACATTTCTTTTAGAGTGCCTACACAAGGAAAGATGTTTATTCTCAAGAAGATATAAAAGATTTTATTGAGTATGGCAGACTTCGAGGAATTCGGATCATTCCTGAATTTGATTCACCAGGTATTGTTTTTATTGTTTGTTTATTTTATGTTGTTTTTTTTTTAATGTGAAGTTAAGTTTGGTAATTTTCGTTTTAGACAGCTTATGCTTGTTTCAAATCTAGCTTCCTCGAATGATGTTTGTATTTAAAAAAAATTCCTGTTTATTTCTTTTATTTCTTTTAAGTGAAATGAGCAGGGTAATTCTGTGAATTTTAATAACTCAGTTGAAGTCAGATATGGATCAGGTATTGATCTGACCATTATCATACTTATCAATCGCCATCAACAACAGTAAAATATGTGTCTGATATGGGAACACTTCGTTGGCAATGTCATTCAGCTCTGCCCCCTGTCATTGTTTGTACTCAGGTGACTGCACAATGGGCCATTATGGTTTTTATGCCCCCCGTAGGGTGGCATATAGTAGTTGAACTGTCAGTCTGTCTGTCCGTCCGTCAGTCTGTGCGTCCGTTTGAAAACTTTAACATTGGTCATTACTTTTGCATTATTGAAGATAGCAACGTGATATTTGGCATGCATGTGTATCTCATGAATCTGCACATTTTGAGTGGTGAAAGGTCAAGGTCATCCTTCAAGGTCAAAGGTAAAAAAAAATAAAAAATGTTTTATGCATGTGTATCTCATGGAGCTGCACATTTTGAGTGGTGAAAGGTCAAGGCCACCCTCAAGGTCATNGTGGGGTGAATATGTGGATGATACCAATGTCCTATCTAGACTATGGTAAGTGCCTGTCTGTGGGGTGAATATGTGGATTATACCAATGTCCTATCTAGACTCTGGTAAGTGCCTGTCTGTGGGGTGAATATGTGGATGATACCAATGTCCTATCTACACTCTGGTTAGTGCCTGTCTGTGGGGGGGGGGATATGTTAATGATAAGAATGTCCTGTTTGGGTTGAAATCTCAATTATACCACTGTCCTATCAAGACTCTGGTAAATTCAGGGATTTTGATTGTATGTATATATTTTGTGTTTGGATTGTTCTATCAAAATATCATTTTACAATTAGAATCAATAAGGAAAATAAACGTTCTCTAACGTAAAATTGCCCCCACTAGGCCGAGAGCGTCCCCGATAGCAGAACGTCTGTGGAGCCCCATCGGGACATTTGACGTCAAGTCAGCGGAGATGAGACTGGATGAACATCGCTGCAGAATGGTCAAGTGAGCTCAGCTTAATATGAGCCGTGCTCTGAGAAAAGGGGTTTAATGGATGTGTGTGTAAAGTGTCGTCCCAGATTAGCCTGTGCAGTCCGCACAGGCTAATCAGGGACGACACTTTCAGCCTTTACTGGATTTTTGTCAAGAAGAGTCATCTTTCAAACGAAAAATACAATAAAAGCGAAGTGTCGTCCCTGATTAGCCTGTGCGGACTGCACAGGCTAATCTGGGACAACACTTTACGCACATGCATTTAACCCACTTCTCAGGGCATGGCTCATATATATTAGGCTCCCCTTTTTATGTCCCCCAGTCTATACTGGGGGACATATTGTTTTTGCCCTGTCTGTTTGCTGGTTTGTTTGTTTGTTTGCGCAAACTTTGACATTGGCCATAACTTTTGCAATATTGAAGATAGCAACTTGATATTTGGCATGCATGTGTATCTTGTGGAGCTGCAGATTTTGAGTGGTGAAAGTTCAAGGTCATCCTTCAAGGTCTCAAAGGTCAAATATATGGGTCAAAATCGCTCAAAAGGGGACATAGTGTTTCACAAACACATCTTGTTAACCTTGCATTTATTATATATAATTTTTAGCTTGGCTGTTTTCGAAGAAAACCCGAGGTATTGTCATAGCCTGCTCGTCCTTCCGCCCTCCGCGTCGTCCCAAAACTTTAACATTGGCCATAACTTTTGCTATATTGAAGATAGCAACTCGATATTTGGCATGCATGTGTATCTCATGCACATTTTGAGTGGTGAAAGGTCAAGGTCATCCTTCAAGGTCAAAGGTCACCTGCTCTGTGGTGCTCTTGTTTACATATATGATGGGCCTGTATTTTTAATTATGCCTTCTTTTAACCTTGCATTTATTATATGTAATCTATGAAATATATAATACACCAGCTGTATTTTTAATTATGCTCCCGTTTTAACCTTGCATTTATTAATATGCTTTATGAAATATAAGATAGACCTGATTTTTGTATTATTATTATTTGTCTTTGACTTATATAATTTCTTAATATCAGTCATAACTGTTTACTTGATTGCGCTCTCACTGTGTATTTCAGGCGTGGCTGCCCAGCTCAGCCAATCGACGGACCCGGTTTTTGTCCTGAAGAGTTTGTGAACAAATAACTTTTGAACATGCGACTCCTTGCTCAGCCAATCAGGAATCAAGTGAAAGATATAAATTGTATTTTGTACATCAAACGGTGTGATTATAATCATTTTGTGGGATATTTTTAAGGTGCGCTTTTCATTTATATGATAGTTTGCATTTGTCTTCTCATAAATAAAAGTAACTGTGATGCTCAGAACATTCCAATGTGGGTCTACTTGAGAGCAATTTGTTTGCATTGTAATATTTCTGTGGCATAGTTTGATAACGCTTGTTTCATACTCTATGCATGCTAGCCAATCAGATCTTAGTACCTTTTATTCTGCAACTGATTGGCCCCCACCTACTGACTGTAACTGTCCACTTGTATATGCCTATGTCAGAGTAGTCTACTTGAATAAATCTACTTAAGAAGCAACCTCATGTATTATTTTCCAACGCCATCATTAACAACGATGATTTGGTCATTTATAAAGGAGTATGTTAGATAAAATATAAAGGATACTATGTTACAATATATGTATTCATCAGGAATATGTGCATTATGCTGCCTGTAAATGGCCTTTTATACAGACATGCTTGTCAAAATGACCATTTTCCATTTTTTGTTGTACATTTTGAAAAGAAATTATATGTTGTATATAAACAAGCAAATTAACACCCATGTCTAAAATAATACTGATATGTTGTAAATATTGTTTTTTATTGTATAGCACTACTGTAGCACTTAAATACATATCAAACTTATTAAGCCTTATTGGTCGATTGTTAACGGGCGAGACTGCTTTCAAAGGACCATGAAGCTTCGAATCCCTGTGATGGCAATATTTGTACTTGAATGTTTTCTTTGTTTTATTATAATTTTAGATAATTCTAAATATTGTATTTTTTGCAGTAGACACATTACATTTTACACAAGAGATGTGTTTGTCAGAAACACAATGCCCCCTTTTGAGCGATTTTGACCCATATCTTTGACCTTGAAGGATGACCTTGACCTTTCACCACTCAAAATTTGCAGCACCATGAGATGCACATGCATGCGAAATATGAAGTTGCTGTGTTCAATATTGCAAAAGTTCTGACCAAACTTTAACCAAGGTTAAAGTTTTGGACAGACAGAATGACAGACAGGCCAAAAACAATATACCCCCTCTTCTTCGAAGAAGGGGCATAATAACGGTTTAAAAGATAATCTTTGAAGTTGTCCCTTCGAAGCTGCCTTATATTGACTCTTACTTCGGTGCCGATACCAACTTTCAACTATCACTTTTTATTATAGTTTATTGTCTTTGTTTGTCTCTGCATCAAGCCGTTTTATACATTTGTAGACCATAAACGTTAATGAGTTGACATCGATGACGTATATTTCACCCTAAGCACACATGTACAATTATTGCATTTATACTAATGTTTGCCTTATTGCGGGTATCTGTTTTACGATGATATGTATATGTTTTAGGAATAAATGAACTTTCAGTTATGTTCTGTGATACTAAATACACGGTTAACGGTGTAACGTTGCAACACGTGTTTATCTTGTGTCACTAGATGTATGTATAACCCCCACCAGTATCAATGATAAACCACGAGATGTGAAGGGTTAACGCCAACTGATGTATGTTTCATTTATCAACAGACGTTTATTTAATAGTATAAGACCTGTTATATTAAGTCACTTACCACGTGTGTATTACTCCGCGATATGTGTTTGTACGATTGTGCCATGTTTAAAACTGTTAACACTAAAAGAAAATAATTCATGTTTATTCAGTGGCTGTGACACACTTGAAAAGTATACACTGTGACTTAATTTAAAAAGTAAACATGAAACTGAAATGCATTAAATACGTAAATGATACTAATATACAACTGATTAACACAGTCAATGAACAATAAACATTCTACATAAATATTGCACTACTTTTTGACGTAAAGCGTGTAATACGACCAGGGTTCCGGTACGTATATCAAGCCTGGATATTTCGCCCTGAGCACCGGATCTGACCACAGAAACGCCACCCAAGCTGCCGTCAGCGCCATTGTGGTCGCAAACGTGTACAACAGGAAGCGGCCATTGATGTCCAAGACGTTGCCACGTGACCTCTGCACGAGGACCGTCAAAAACATGGCGGCACAGGTCAGGGCGTAGACGCTGAATATCTGACCCTCGGTCACTAAATACCTGAAACATTTTACACTGCATTACCGTCCTGTTACGTGAATATAGCTCGACAACATTGACCTGACACGTGTGAACTCCAATAGCGGGTTAAACCAGACCTGACAGTAAACTAAGTCAAGTATGCTTCATTTTATTAAAATCGCTACCATTACGGAACTTTATTTATTCTTCTTAACAGTACCTAAACATATTCATGCATAAAGGTCGGTGCCATATTAATATTGGCTAGCTATAACGCGCATGTTTGTCGTTTTTATGAAATAATGTTCGAATTATTTACCTGTATACAACGACAAAAGTTGTTAATTAGCAAATTAGTCGTAAATGATTTCTTTCATAACATGATCGGACAATGCTGTTTCCATTGCAATTCTGCATCAATATTTAATTATTAGCATCCATTATGGGACATTTTTCTGTGTTGTTGTTGATTGAAACTTTTATGATGAAATCAATTCAAAGTTAAGAATAGTGTACATTGAAACACGCGGAGAAAAGAATATTTTGCGTTAGTCTATGACTTAATGCGAAAAGTTTAAGTATAATATGCATTAATTTACTATAATTAGGTGTTCTTTTTATCCCCCGCCAAAGGCGGAGGGATATTGTTTTGGCGTTGTCCGTCCTTCCGTCCGTCCGTCCGGCACTTTTGTGTCTGGAACCATATCTTGGAAGTGCTTTGGCGGATTTCATTGAAACTTGGTATGAGTATATATATATGGATAAGAGGATGATGCACGGCATTGTACACCATCTGTTAATAACGGAGTTATGGCCCTTTGTATATATTCTGTGCCAATGCAGCATGTGGGGGTAAACGTCACGTCTGTGACAAAGCTCTAGTTTGGAGGGGGATATCAATTCAACGAATTTGCTTGTTTATCATATAATATAATTCAAATAAAATTAAACCGAATATTTAACCTAGTACTTACCAGTAATACACGGCGCTAACGAGCATCAAAAACCACCACGTGACTCCAGAGCGCGTGCGTGTGACGTCATGCTTGGATTTGAAGCAGCCGACAAAATACAAAACGAGGCTGATGAAAAATGGAATGTACCTGAAAGAGAAAAACTCAACTGATCTTTCTAGAACAATGGTCTGAAAATGTTTACACCCTTAAAATCAGACTTCATACAAAAACGCGTGACGTACGTACACGTACAACATTAGCACTTGTGCTCTATATACCGGTACGTACCACATCAAATGCCCTATCTCCTCATCGTAGGAGTACAAAAGCTCAAACGAGTCGATCTGAAGCACACACAAAGAATAATGAATGCATACCAATATAATAAGTTCTGCAGCAACACGAAATTATATCAATTTCACAAACTTTTATTTAAACAACAATTAAATGAACAATGTTTTTTAGAATACTTGCTCTTTTGTAACTAAAGATCTAACGACAAGTTTAAGTTGCTTCTGAGTTTGTAGAATAAGATATACTAGTACTAGTAGACTGACCATAGTCGCCCCTTTAATGACAGCCCTATTACTGACACAATGCTTCGTATGAAATATGTTAACTACTTTTGTTTTCTTGAATATATGCATCTTATATCCTTATTTTTGCTCAACATATTTAACATATAGGAGATTTTTTTATGTGACAAGTTTTCTGGGTTTAAGTG
Organism: Dreissena rostriformis; assembly: GCA_007657795.1. Taxonomy (NCBI): domain Eukaryota; kingdom Metazoa; phylum Mollusca; class Bivalvia; order Myida; family Dreissenidae; genus Dreissena; species Dreissena rostriformis. The sequence continues at coordinate 10,538 of VMBQ01010333.1, read as the reverse complement.
TTAACTACGAAGCAGGAACATGAACTTCCGGTATTTGAAAATACGATACATTATTTTATTACTTTTATGAATAGTCACAGTCCCTGACACATGCATACGCACAATTAAACTATGTGTCTAAGTATTAATTTATGTCGAATACCACTTATACTAATAAAACGAACATAGCTTCGTTTTAGCTGGTCAATAGTCAAAGTTAGGTTGAGATGGAACATTTTATCGTGCTTTGACCTAATTCAGAATAAGAGCCATGCCCAATCAAAGATCTTCCGATAAAATAAACTCACGATTGCATTTTAAGCTCAAACTTGTCAAACAATCAATATGTTGTTAAATTCAATAACATGTGAAAACTTGAAATGAAAAACAAAACGATTACTGATATCATATATTATTCGATGTAAGAACAAAGCATGTATGCTGCTACAAAATTTGTATCGTGATTTCAATTTTACGTGCGATGTTAAGTTAGACGGGTTCAACATCTCCATCCCGAACACAAACGCAAAAGAAACGCCGTGGCGTAGTGGATATAGTGTCCGCCTAGCGACTCCGTTCACGGGTTCGATCCCCACAGTGCAAGCGTTCTTTCAATATCCCCCAAAGACACCAAGTAGTGGTTCTTAGTCACAGGAAAGGAACTGCGAGAGCGTTTCAATAAGCCTTAGGCTTTCGATGCAATCAAGCTAAAATAAATAGGTTGAGACTAATAGAAAAAGAACGAAAACAAGTTTTGCACCAGCTGAGGCGGTTGCAGGCGCTGCATGATGGGATTGTCCCTGACCGACAGGTGGAGCTGGTAGCCCATGTGCACGAGGCGGTGGTTGACGCTGTCGCCCACCAGGTGGATACTGGCGCCCATCACGAACGTGATGATGGACAGGTACACCAGCGTGGACGATGGCTTCCGTGGGCAACGGTCCAGTAACTATGGGAACGTGAACCGTAAACATCTCACAGTGGTTACCTTCACATACAGATTAACGGTAGCCATTGCAATTACAAGTAAAACCCTTCCAGATCTGGAAGGATTTATATTTGTATTGTTGTTTACTTTCTTATAACACGACCGTCTGTCTTATTTTCTACATAATTGAACTATTTACATTATGTTTATTGTAGCCAAAAAGTAAAAAGTAAAAAAGGTAAACTACTAAAAAACTATTCTCTGGAGCTTTTGGGATGATTCCATTACCATGTTAATAATTAGCCGACATATCATTTGAACAGATGTTCTAGGACAGTGTCAAAATTGTTGGAAGAAAAAAAATAAATCTTGAGTGTGTACAAGTTTGCACTATATAACCATATGAGGAACACTGCCTAACTTCCTGTGGTCATGTTTCATGTATTCACGCCATGCATTTAAGAAATCAATTGAAAATCCGAAGCCCAGTCATATTTGATCACGGGGACATGATTTGAACAAACTTGGTAGAGGACCACCATACTATGACGGATGTCGTGGTATTATACAAGCTCCATATGGCAACTAATCTATATGCTCAGTTGAGTAATAAATACTATTTGAATCGACTTTAATCACGTGGTGTGTAATTGCAGCATGACTTTGATACACGCTATGCTCGGAACTAGTCAAACTACGCGGAGGTTGCGAGAATGGGGTGGCTGATTGGCACAATATTTGAGCTGTGCTCGGAGAAAAATGGGCTTAATACATATGCGAAAAGTGTCGTAACACATTGGCCTGTGCAGTCCACAGAGGCTAATCAGTACAACACTGTCCGCTTCAATGGAATATGTTTGTTTAAAGGAAGTCTCTTTCTAACGAGAATCCAGTAAAGGCGGAAAGTATCGTCCCTGATGAGCCTGTGCGGACTACACACGCTAATCTTGGACGACACTTTACGCACATGCATACGGCTGATAATTACAGAGCGCGACTCAATTGTTTTTTTTTTGTATTCCTTATTCTGCGTGTAGGCAAATAACGGATGGACGCATTGTTGTTTCATTTCTGTTCAGAGTGTACTTAAAGAAAATAAATGAACACAATTTTCTATCCAGTTTTAAATTTAAGTAAAACCTACATCATAACCGAAGCTATATGGTTATGATTGTATCTATTCGTTTTATTTCTTTAAAACAAATCTAATTTGATTTTGTTATCGTTCCTGATAGTGTTAGTAGGAGGCTGGTATACAGCAACGGAAGTGGACACTCACCTTAAGGAGACAGAACGGTGTGATGACGTTGTACGCCATGTGGAAGTAGTCCCCGATACTCGGCTTGTTGAGGGGCGACCATTCCAGGGGCACGAACAGCTGTACATGAATAACAAGAGATGTGTTTGTCAGAAACACAATGCCCCCTACTGCACCGCTTTGAAATAAAATGTATATTTATCATTTGGCAGGTATAGAAATTATCTCCCTTTAAAGCCGGTTACTTCCATTGGATTTTGTTTTTTGACCTTTGACCTTGAAGGATGACCTTGAACTTGACCTTTTACCACTCAAAATGTGCAGCTCCATAAGATACACATGCATGCCAAATATCAAGTTGCTTTCTTTAATATTGCAAAAGTTATGGCCAATGTTAAAGTTTTCGGACGGACGCACAGACTGACAGACAGACTGACGGACAGTTCACCTGCTATATGCCACCCTACCGGGGGCATAAAAAGTATATTAAGATTTCAAAAACGCTACTCCTATTCCAAATGTTGGCTTCGAAAATAACTGGCGCATAATGTAAACATTAAGCGTAGATTTAGAAGTTCGATCGAATATACTAATGCATGTATCATGGTATAATAGAATCGCATGTCGTACTTGTCATATTATATGCACTCGTCGTATTTTATTCATTCATTGTACATGAACTATTGTATGTACACGTAACATATGTTAGCAAGGACTCACTCTTTGAAGTATTGCATTTACTCGCCATATGCATTCATCCGTTGCATTCTCTCGCCTTATATTATAAACATATATACATGTATTAAAACGCGATTCATTTGACACTCTTGAAAAGAGCCAGCATAATATATGCGACGAATACGATTGCAGTCTAGAACATAAGGGTCCTGTTTGAGTAGTCCGTGCGGGGCCGGATAGGATTTTGCAAACTCATGTGTATATACATGTATGGGTTGTACCTCGGACCTATGAACGCCCCAGGTCGGACGATATGGTATCGGGATACCCATACAGGTCCAATGTGGGTTTTGCTATCGTGTCTATAGACTCACCGCAGCTATGGGTCTTCCGAAATCAAATATCCAGTTGTCCAGTGCCAAGAACAGCCAAATGTCCCAATGAAACTTGTCCGAATGTCTGAAACAGAGAACACGGTGTAGAAACAAGACACGCAGAGGTTGCGTGTGGTATGCATTTTGGCTCTGACCAGGAGCAGGGGTTGGTATGAGCAGAAAAAAAACATGTTCGGGAATATCTAGTTGCAGTGCTAAAATTTATAACAGTTGTAAAGGTGTCTATAAAAAGGCTTCTTATAGAAATGGGCGTTTGTTACGTAAACAGAAACAGAAAGTATTCCTATAATGCTTCTTTATTAGATTTTATCCGATGCATTTACGCACTGAACATAAAAAGTGTCAAAAATCCGTCAACAAACAAATGACGATGATATAAACGTCTCATTAGACATCATTAACTTTAAAGGGACTTGTTCACAGTTTATCAAAATGAGAATTTTTCAACTTTTTGTCACAGATTCAAGAAATAAATGAACGATGTACATCAGTGTGCGAAATAACACTTATGCCGCAGACGTATACTGAAAACACACTTTCGTTTACGAAAAATCATCGTTAGAAATTGATAAAATTATAAAGTGTCTCAGACGCGAAACGATCGAAAAATTTCGATTTTTTATGTTATCGTTATATTTTATAACAACACGTGGATAGTTATACCAAAACAAATGGCAACCCATGTGAAGACGGATGGTCAGGTCCGCACATAATGTAGTCGTAAAGACTCAACGACGACCCGAACATAACCTCTGAATAAGTCACATACACACGTTCAGACGGATGGCTGCGTGGTTTCGGCGCTTGGCTTTTACTCCATGGGTCAGTGGTTCGAGCCCTGGTGTGGTTAACTTTTTTTTCTCTTTTTTTTTTTCGTTTTTTACTTAATTTGTTTTTATATTGTAGGTCTTTAGTGTTGATGTTTATAGTTATCAATTTAAAGCATTAAATGACAAACTTCAAAACATGCCAAAATCTGTGAACAAGTCCCTTTAAAGGGGCCGTCCAACAGATTTTGGCATGTATTGAAGCTTGTCATTAAATGCTTTAAATGCTTTATATTGATAAATTTTAACATTTAAACTAAAAATCTCCGGTAAAAAATATATACAATTTAAAAAAAGGAAAAAAAAGTAACCCTCAACAGGGCTCGAACCACTGACCCCTGGATTCCTGGAGTAAAAAGCTACCCGCCTAGACCACTCAACCATCCACGCTCATGTTTGTAGAGGATTTTATTTTTTAGCTATATAAGCAATCCTCGTAGTTTCCCAAAATATCGCTTATATAAGATACGACGCTTTATCTGTTGGAAAGTCCCTTTAAGGGATATACATAGAAGAATACCTTATTTGGAACAATAAGATATATGTATGATTGAATGTGAATGTCAAATAAGATAAATATAACAATAGCTAGAGCGGTTAATGTCAAAATGTCATTTGTTTCCACTTACATCGCCAAAAAAAATATAATAAGGATAGGTCGGAAAAACTTTTGTACTTACTTTTTATTAACTGTAATAAAAATATGCAATGACATGCCGAAATCTTTCTTTATTGAACTTTTTATGTTTATTTTTAAATTTAAAGTTGATTTAACAAATATGATTGAATGTATTGAACTTTATCTAAAACGTAATAGAAAATTTAGCAAATGTGACCGAAAGAGCTTAGTCTCGGCACAAAAATTTGAGTCGGTCCGGTTTGTGTAAACACACATTTTGTTTACGCCTATCGCAACAACAATATGTGGCATGTTCTGACAAAACTGGGCAAAATGCTTGTGCGTAAATTGTCATCCCAGATTAGCCTGTGCAGTCCGCACAGGCTAATCAGGGACGACAATTTCCGCTTTTATGGATTTTTCCGTTTAAATGATGTCTCTTCTTGGCAAAAATCCAGTTTAGGCGGAAAGTGTCGTCCCGGATTAGCCTGTGCAGACACAGGCTAATCTGGGATGACACTTTACGCACAAGCATTTTGCCCAGTTTTCTCAGAACATGACACATATGTTGCATGACTTATCAGTGATGCTGAATATCACGCATTGTATTCAATGCAAACGCAAAGCAAAGTAATACTCAACGTTACCGTTTACGGTCGGTCTTCTTGTCGTCATATCCCTCCGCCTCTACCCTTATCACCGGAACTTCCGATCCATGCCCGAATCTTTGCCGCGTCCCCATGTGGCTCCGTCGTGAATATTCCGTTTAGTGAAGTCTCAATGTGTCATTGTGTTATTAACGCGTCCACTCCGTTCTGTATCTTGTTAATATTAAAGTGTAACAGCCGATATAAACTAACCACATTTTATCAGTACTTCGCTCAATCGTGTCGACACAGTGTGTTTACTAAACATTTGGTACTGATAAGATATGTTGTCAATGTATGGTGACACGGAGGTGACATCCGAACTATGTTTTTCTGCACGCATGCACGTGAAGATCTCACTTAGGCACGTGAAGATCTCACTTAGGCACGTGAAGGTTTAACGTGCGAACGAGAACATACTCAAGTCTTCACGTTCGAACGTACAAGTGTTTTCGCACCACGACTTCCGCGTGCAGACGTGCACGTGGTTACGTGCGCACGTGTAGAATTTCAAATTAAACCAATGACAATTCGCGATGCACTTAGAGTCAAAGCCCGTTAGTATTAAAACAATGAAACTTTGCAAAATAACTTTCTAATTGACATATTTCGACCCTTATACAAAAACCCGAATTAAAATTCGTAAACTACATAAACATGTTCTAACAAATTTGGCAAGTTGTAACCGTATAGTTGCTACACAAGCGATAGCTGGTTTAATCGACGTGTACCTAGTTTGTACTCTCCGTTTTCAAACATATGCCTTATTTAATGTATTTGTAACACCACATATACAATATTGTGGCACAGATAATATCCATACCTTTATATACGTCGTTCTCACGACTTAGTATCTTGCAGCAACGACTCGATAAAACGCAATATCGACTTGGAAAAGTCGGCGGAAAGACTCACAAAGTCGACTGTGGTTACAAAATTAATAACTGGTAGAAAAAAATTAGTAGGTTTTTGTCGTAGTTTTCGCACATAAACATAATGACATGAATTTCTTAAAAACGAAATAGCTTTCAATGAATAGGTAAAAAAATAAATTTGTTCGACTCCCTTTTGTGTTTTGTTATTTCGCACAACAAATGTTGATGGTTTTGGGAAGGGAAGCAGCTGGGGGGGGGGGGGGGAAAGGGG
>VMBQ01010332.1:2625-22700 GCA_007657795.1 Dreissena rostriformis | reverse complement strand
TCGCGCGACACACTGTCCAATGATGGTGAACATATGTGCCAAATGATTTCAAAATCCCTTGATGAACGACATAGTTATGGCCCGGACAAGCTCATTTATGGCCATTTTTGACCTTTGACCTCAAAGTGTGACCTTGACCTTGGAGATATTGACGTAATTCTTTCGCGCGACACACCGTCCAATGATGGTGAACATATGTGCCAAATGATTTCAAAATCCCTTGATGAACGACATAGTTATGGCCCGGACAAGCTCATTTATGGCCATTTTTGACCTTTGAACTCAAAGCGTGACCTTGACCTTGGAGATATCGACGTAATTCTTTCGCATGACACACTGTCCAATGATGGTGAACAAATGTGCCAAATGATTTTAAGGTCTCACAATAAATGACGAAGTAATGGCCCGGACAAGCTCATTTATGGGCATTTTTGACCTTTGAAATTAAAGTGTTACCTTGACCTTGGAGATATCAACGTACTTCTTTCGCATGACACACCGTCCCATGATGGTGAACAAATGTACCAAGTCATTTTAAAATCTAACGATAAATGACATAGTTATGGTCCGGACAAAATTTTGGTTTAAAACGCACTTTATGACCCCGTGACCTAGTTTTTGACCCGGCATGACCCATATTCAAACTTGACCTAGACATCATCTAGATACAACTTCTGACCAAGTTTGGTGAAGATCGGATGAAATTTTCAGGACAGACAGACCAACCGACCGACAAAGTGACTCCTATATAGCCCCCATTACCAATGGTAATGGGGGTATAATAAATAACTTCTTATATACAATTAATCAATTGTCTCCCTATAGTGCAACAATGTATGTATTTCTTTTGACCTTGCAGTCAAGGATAACCCATGAAAGTGCAAGCACTTATTTCTAATGGGGTCCTTTGGTTTTGCTGAGGGGACAGCAAGCAGAAGACAGTATTGAGATACAATGAATCCAGGTGCGATATCCCAGCTCTTTGCGAATAGATCCCTTGGTTCTTTTAAGTGCTCGGTGTATAGCACCGATACACGCGAGAATTACCTGGTTTTATATCAGTACATCTCTAGTTGGGTGGAAAACACTTGATGCATTTCTGAAATTTCCAGTGCCCCGGCCAGGAATTGAACCGGGGACCTCTGGAATGGTAGACCAGAGTGTTACCACTCGACTACCGCACCACCAAATATATATACATGTATACACTTCTCATATACAATTCTGCAGTTTGCCATTGTCTCTAAATTTAGAATGACTAAAATTGAAACATTCAATGCTAATGAAAACACTTCATATTTTAAATAAAACTACACAAGTCACTTCCGGTATTTCCTGCAGAAGCATGGGAAAAAATGACAATTATGGCATTGACATGCTTCTATATTAGATTAACCAGTAACGATCAGGCTGTAATGGATTCGATACATGTCCACTTCTGTTTACTAAGGTTATTTCAATCAAAAAATAAGTTATACACATACAAAGATACAATAAATACCACATTTTAAACGTAAATATCACAGTGATTGTCTAGATTGGTAAGACTTGGTCTGAAGGTCCATGTATGTTTGTTCGCTTGTATTTAGCCTGACACTTCCGTTTAGCATCTTTCCAATATCTGGGTCAGTCCCAGCAACATTGCAACCATCGGGAGGTTCTGTTGGCAGACGTGTGTATGCCGTATTTACAGGACATGGTACCGTATGATTTATTTGGCCGCCGGTATCTGCTGTAAAACCATCCGTTGTCTGATAAGAGTCAAAATATCCATTATAGTCTTGGTTAGGTGCTGGAATATTCCATGCGCTCTCTGAGACATTGGTATTGGAAAAGAACTGGGCATAGTCAGCATAGTCCTGCACAGCCTGGTACAGCCCCAACAGATCCACATTGTCTGAGGCACTGGCTCCAGATGTCGGGGTGCTAACAGTATACATATTCCACTCATTCTGAAATGAATTCTGTTGATCACCGTCCCTGTTTAATCCATCAGCATGAACTGCAAAAGGACTGAAGGCTTTTTGCTCATCAAACGGATTCACATCATACTGAGTATTTTTCAAAAAATGTTCATCATTTCCTGCACATTTCTGGAAATTTAACAACACCTCTGTATCAAGATCTAGGTCACCCTGCTGCCCGAACTGCTTGATGATGTCGGAGGTGCTGAGATGGTCGATGTTGGGGTTAGGACCTACACGGCTGAGGTCTCCACTTGAACATGGCACTGCTGCATACTTAGTGGGCTGAGCCACACTCTGACCAGCACAAACCATGCCTGTGGTGTTTGGCAGACATCTGATAGGTGAAAACAAGTTCTCAGAAACAAATGAGCTGAATGAAGGATTGGCGCCTTCAAGTGGTGTGGTCTCCATGTCATCACCATCATCTGAGGTGTACTCTGTGTCAGACTCATATTCATCACCATCTTCCTTGGCGCAGTCTTTATTGTCAGGGTTTTTAAAGGAGAGAGATTGTAGATATTGATTGAACTCATTGTAATTCACATTTATTGCATAGGTATTTTCTGTGTTTATTTGATGATTAACAACTGCAGGCGCATTGCTTGTCAGGCTATTAGGTAAGTCTCTATGCATGTTTGGAAGAGCATTCTTACCAGTAGACAGCACTAGACAATCAATATTAGCCACAGAAGTAGACTGAGCTAGGCAAGGAACACCAGCTTGAGTAAACACTGCTGCAAAAGCTGTTTTGTCACATTTAGAAATGTCTCCACTTGTGTTCAAATATTCATTATGTTTTCTGGATTTTAATGATTCCTCCCTTACTTTTCGTTCCTCATCTCTTTCATGTCTTTGCATGTGTTTATCAACATTTCCCTTTTGATTGCTCTTGTATTCACAGAGAGTACAAGAAAAACGTTTTTCACCAGTATGAGTTTTAGTGTGGATCTCCAACTTAATGTTTGAAATGAATCTTTTGTGACATTTCTTGCATTTATATTTCCTTTCCCTGTGGTATCTGCCATGGGCAATTAAATACTTTCTTGTTTTGAATTGTTTTTTACAAATTGCACACTTGTTTTCCTGTTCCATATTCTGGTGTTGTTTCATGTGTTTTTTAAGCGTCGCTACACGATGACAAACCTTTCCACAAATATTGCACTGGTGGGCTTCTGGGTCTATGATGTCATGTGCCTCTATAAGATGAATAGTAAAGTAGGACTTTCTTTTAAACGTTTTGGCACAAATATGACACTGAACAGAATTTTCTACATGTGCTCTGGTCTGGTGCCTCCGTAACATACACTTAGACTTTGCTTGAAAATCACAGAGATCACATGGTATTATGGTCGATGTTCCAAATCTAGTCTTGTACATATGTGCATCCAAATTCCTTTTGCCAGTGAATTCCTTACCACATGCTTTACAGATATAGTCACCCTTGGCATGTCTTTCAAGGTGTTTTATGAAACTTATTGGGCTAACAAGGCCATACTTTGGACAGTAGGGACACATCAGCCTACTTGATTTTGGCCCTGACTGTGTGCGTCTGACTTTTAACTGATTTCGAACATTGGCCGCAATATCCTTGGGCAGTAAGCTTAAAACTGCTTTCTCTAATGTCAGGTTTTTATCACTTGCACCATTATTTGTAATTTTGTTTTTTAAAGATTTCTTTTTATTACGTCTTCCAGTTTTGCACGTTTTAGGCGGACATGCCAAAACTAACTTCATATCATTTAGACCTCTTCTATCTATACCTTCACTTATCTGCATTGATGGTTGAATACTATCAGTTCTGGGTTCAGAAAATGTCAATGCTGATTTTTCATTGTTTAAAAAAACAGAGTCTTTCACAGACTGACTACAACCAGTTTTACTGTCTGTAAACTCACTGGGTGTTCTCTCCTTTAGAAGAGTGTTTGCAGATGTGTGGCCGTGTCCAACAGCAGTAATAGCAAGCAATGACTGAAGAGTAAAGCTGGGTTCATATGATAAGATCTTTTCATTCTTGTTCGCTACCTGATTCAAAAGCGGTGTTTGTTCAAGTAACTTTTTGCGATCTTGATTTGTAGTACACATTGGTATATTGGAATCACCATAATCATTGCCCGCAAACAAAAATTCTTCACTTCCGTTCTCACTCAAACACTGCATACTTTTAGCTTTGTTGGAATTAATCACATACGGTTTTGATTGCACTTGTTTGCCTCTCTTATGCAAGCTCCTGAAGTTATGAGAACTCGGTTCTGCTTTCTCTGAGTTTCCATTATCCACATGAGGTTTTTTATTTTTGTCACTTCTGTTTTCTGATAAGTTGCTGTCAAGTCTAGAAGTATGGTGCTCTTGTTTAGCATTATTTGTATCAAGACTTGTAAATGTACAGGTGGGCCTTGTCTGCACTAATTTGTTCTCCATTGTCTTTGCCTTTGTAGCTTCACTATCTTTATTTTTAGTCACATTTTCAGAACTTTTTCTAGGGGCACAAATAAAAACATTTTCTTTCTTGATAACATTTCCTTTGATCTCATAGTCTGTTTGTAAAAACTTCGATTTTTTCCGTATTTTGCTGTCATTTAGCGACATATGTATCATCTGCCAAGGAGCACTTAGTTCAGAATTATTATCTATTATATCTTCTCTTACAATAAGCTTCTGTTTTCTTCTACTTGTCTTTGGTTTGTGTGAAGAGATATCGTCGGATGATGGCTCACTATTACTACAAGAGACGTCTTTTGTTTCAGGCTGTTTGAAATAGTTATCAGGTTTCGATGCAGAGGTAAATGTTGCACCTGCTGTTGTATCATTGCTGACGATTGTTGCTTCAGTGCTCACAGGTTGGGAGAGGTTTGGCAGTGAGCCAATGTCTGCGAAGTGTCCAGTATTGTGTCTGCTCAGAACCTTCCCTGTAGAAGTAGCACCATTTGGACTAAGTTTTCTATCTGCCCTACTGGTCTTTGTTACCTTATTTTTATTATCAGATGAAGGTTGTTTTTCTCCTGAAGCATTTATCTTTTCTTTACATTCAACAAATGCACATTTCTCTTTCTTTCTTTTCAATGATTTAACCTTTCGAGGAGCAATGTCTACTTCACTATTTCCATTCAGTTGTAGAAGTTTTTCATCTGTCTCTGGGTTCAAGTGAGAAGTGACGATGTCACCTTAATGGTAAATAAAATACATATTTTTTTAATATGAAGAAAAACATAAGAACATTGGCCAAACATATTAAAACAAGAGATGTGTTTGTCAGAAACACAACGCCCCCTTCTGCGCCGCTTTGAAGCCATATATTTGACCTTTGACCTTGAAGGATGACCTTGACCTTTCACCACTCAAAATGTGCAGCTCCATGAGATACACATGCATGCCAAATATCAAGTTGCTATCTTCAATATTGCAAAAGTTATGACCAATGTTAAAGTTTTCGGACGGACGGACGGACAGACTGACTGATGGACAGACAAACAGACGGACAGTTCAACAAGAGCACCGTCGAGCGGATGCCAACGCTTGGCTGTGGGTGCTTGGATTTTTTATTTTTTTTACTTTTGACCTTGAAGGATGACCTTGACCTTGATATTTCACCGCTCAAAACGTGCAGCTCCATGAGATACACATGCATGCCAAATATCAAGTTGCTATTTTCAATAATGCAAAAGATATGGCCAATGTTAAAGTTTTTGGATGACGACTACGACAACGACTACGACGACGACGCAGAAGACGAGAGGGCTATGACAATACCTCGGGTTTTCTTCGAAAACAGCCGAGCTAAAAACTATATGCCACCCTTCGGGGGCATTAAAAACAAATATATTTATCATAATAAGAGCCGTATCAGGACATGAGACACAACTTTTTGCATTTAAGTTCCATCGCGTTATAAAGGAGCTGTAGTGTATATGACATGACTGTTGTTTTCAGATTGTTTGTATGGCATATGTTGATTGTGTGACATGAGCAAGCAGGGAGAGTGGAATACAACTTCACACAATAAACGAGTACGATACAACCCATCTGACCACCACAACCATGAAATATTCCATTAATTCCATTACAATTAAATACAACATTACAAATCACCGAAGCAAAAAAACATAATGTATAATTTCCAAAATTCAAATAGCATAATACTGAACAAAGCAAACACTTATTATATACCTTCCACACCATGGCGAATGTATGTCCAGTGTTTGCTGGTGAACAGCTGCTTGATGGCCGCCTCTTGCTCCTTGGTTACGTCCAGCACAATTCTGTATGTTCCCATTACTGACCACTGTGATCATGAGCGGATGATCAATGTGCAAGGCTTTCAAAGAAACTCATTCCTGAAAAGTTAAATTTGTATTGCCATTATTATTATATGCAGTTATATTGTAATTAGTTAATGATTTTCATTTTTCTAACAATTGACTGTGAAAATATAATTTGTAAATGTCACTAACAAAGTAAAATTTGGGTTGCAAGTTTTCATAAAGACCATTTTAAAATTTATTACTACTAATTTTCACCATTCGCGCAAAAAAAAATTGATTGGTAAAAATAAAGCTTCAGCACTACATTTGGGTGTAAAAATCAGATCCAAATTGTCGTACATAAAAACGTTTGAGTCGGCAATTAAAATAAAGGGTTGGTGGGGTAACCAGAAACAAACTTTTTTCCTGTTAAGGCCTTACCTGTATTATGCTATAGTAATATAAATTTCTATGTCAGATTAGCGGTAATAAAGGGCCTCAAACTATTCTGTAGTAGAAACTGTGATATGGAGATGTTGCACTATACTGTAATTACTCTAAGTTTTCGGATACTTATTTTGATACGAAAAATAATCAAACAAGAGCTTGTCACAGTAGTGCCAAATCCCCGCCAAAATGTGCTTGCTTGTTTGCGAACATTTGTTTAAGAGAGTAGAATTATATTTGTATAATTTACTTTAAAATAAAATAAACGGAGATAATTCAAGAACTAAGGTAGATAGAGCTATGGTTCCTAGNAAAATGTAGACGTACAAGAAATCAATATTTTGGTTAAAAACTGGGGGTTAACAAAAAATCTTCTTTTCAGAAAGAGTGCTTTATCGGAAAAATTGTCAGAAAATGTAGAGTGTCCGAAAACTTAGAGTAATTACGTGATGTTAGCCAGAAATAGATGTATCCGATTATTTGTATAGTCCGTGTGCCACTCATGTTTGACGTCATGCTTGCTGAACGTCATGTTAAGTTCAATAATTCAGTTTCGTATAGAAATCGTATGTAAATGAATTATGTATAACATTTAAAATAATAAGACCCACTTATCTCTCGTTAAAATACCTTAACTCGTAATTTATTTTCCTTTTTATTCACGTTGTTGTTGTCGTTCTTACTGTACCAACGTAACACCTAAACAGTAATGGATTTTTTTCCATGATACATCGTCATTCAACTGGTTCAAGATCCTACTATTTTATTGATATATGGTGCGTCGATATCTCCCAGAGTACATTGTCACATGTATTTCAGAGTGACGCCACTTGATCATTATATTAAAAATTAATGATAAGTTAATGATAATTACAGTTTACATTAATAAAACGCATTTTATCTAAATGCAGACTGTTTTACAAATGATATATGTACCGGTAAGCATTATGTGGTTTATATATTGCATGTGGTTTTGGAGAAGAAAGAAAAAAAGACAGAAAGAAAGAAATGAAGGAAATAATCAAGTAGCCAAGGAGGAATGAAGTTAGGAAAGAAGTATGGAAGAAAGTGAGACAGAAAGTTAGTTAAGAAGAAAGGAAGGAAGGAAGGACGGACTAAGGGGGAGAGGGAGGGAGGAAGGAAGAGAGGGAAGAAAGTTAGGAACGAAGTAAGGAACGAGAAACGGAAGTTAAGAAAGAAGGAAGTTAGGAAGGAATGAAGGAAGTTAAGAAGGAATGAAGGAAGTAAGTTAGAAAGGACGGAAGTTAGCAAGGAAGGAAGTTGGGACGGAGGTGAGGAAGCAAGGAAGTTAGGAAGCAAGGAAGTTAGGAAGGAAGTGAGGAAGTGAGTTTAAACTTATTTATTTTAGCTCGATTGCATCTACAGCCTAAGGCTTATTTGAAACGCCCTCGAGTCCGTTTCCTTGGACTATAACCAGTACTTGGTGCATATGGGGGAAAGGACGCTCCCATGGTGGTGATCGAAGCCGTGACCTTCCGGTCGCTAGGCGGACACCATTACCACTACGCCACGGCGACCTTAAGAAGTAAGGAAGAAAGGAAGTTAGGAAGTAAGTTAGTTAAAAAGGAAGTACGTTAGAGGGAAAGGAAGTAAGTTATAAAGGGACTTATGAAGTTAGGAAGGGATTTAGGAAGTTATTAAGGAGTTAGGAAGGAATGGAGGAAGGAAGGAGGGAGGGAAGGAAGTTAGGAAGGAAGTTAGGAAGGAAGGGATGAAGTTAGGAAGGGAGTAATGAAGGAAGGGAGGACATTTGGAAGGAAGGGAGGAAGTTATGAAGAAAGTGGGGAGGGAGGAAATTATGAAGGAAGGGATGAAGTTAGGAAGTAAGGTAGGAAGGGAGGAAGTTAGGAAGGAAGGGAGGAAGTAAGGAAGAAAGGAAGGAAGTTATGAAGGAAGGGATGAAGTTATGAATGGAGGACGTTAGGAAGGAAGGGAGGAAGGAAAGGAGGAAGTTAGGAAGAAAGGGATGAAGTTAGGAAGGAAGGGATGAAGTGAAGAAGGATTGGAGGAAGTTAGGAAGGAAGAGAGAAAGGAAGGAAGAAAGTTAGAAGGGGTGGGTGGAAGTTAGGGAGGAAGGAAGATACGTATATCTATTCCGAATAGATGAGAGCTAGTAGCACTTGTCCGTTTATGTGGAGATCACGGCGTAGGTCTTTTGGTATTTTGAGGTATGAATTTGTTGGAAACATTTTAAACAACAACAATCCCAATCTTAGCAGCACGACGGTCTGTAGAAATGACATAACTAGTGCTCGAAATCGTGTGGTGAGGCGATGTTTCTGTATAAGTTATAATGTGCTGTCCTCGGTTCGATGGCTACCTCACACCTTTAACGACTTAATTATTGTGTCACGACATGCTGCTGCAATCATTCATGTGTGGTTCCGGATCACATAAAACAATTCATGTTAATATGCACGTAGACTCTATAAAGACTACCTATATTATAGACCAGTTCATTGTTATTGTTTTGATTCCGAATTGTTGCGCATGCGCAATGCGCTGGTAGTCAAAAGCACTGGGTACAGTTACGATAAACATTATGTCATATAGATAACGGCACGTGTTTCGTCAATTAATCGAAAACAATAACAACAACATAATAACATCTAAATAATATTTAAAATATTGCATATTCAATGCCAATATTGTTTAATTAATACAGGTATACATGTATTCGCATCTATAAAAAAAAATACTTATTAGTCATTAGCATCAAAGTAAAGGTGGTCTGAAGACAAAACACCGAAAATTTAACAAAACAAAGCTATGCATTAGCAGTTTTATTTCTTGCAGAAGGACTTCAATAAATTACAAAAAATAATAATACATCACATTATATTATTATCATTATCAATGATATGAGTATGCTAGTGTGATAAAAAAATATGAGTGATAGAAAAGTGGTGCATTGAAATCTAACATACCGGTACAACAAAGCCCTATAAAAAGCGAAGTGCATGACAGTATTTGAATGTAATGATCATTTTCTTTTAAATTGGATGATTTTTGTTACAGTAAATAACACTATAGATGAATTGTAACATACAACTGAAAAACACAACTTCACATGATGCAAATTAAACTGTAAATTCATGTATGTTGACATTTCTTTACTAGTGAATATGAGTGACACATATCAAACCTTTTATAATATATATCTATATTGCTTTTATTTTTCGTAAATATTATTTCCCCCCGTAGTCAAACGCAATTTATTTATATTCTTGTTTTTATGATGTCGTTCGTGCATTGCCGTAACATTCAATCTTCAAACGGAATGACGTAGCTTTAATTAACCGGTACCCGCTAAATACGTTTAATGATTATATGTACATTTACCAATTATTACCGGCAAATACTTTTTGTTATAAATTACCTGTAAACGGGCTAGTATCTTCACGACGTACATTTTCTGATAATATATACTGGCCAAATACCTTTTTTTTACAATATGTAGCATATCAAATTGAACAGTTAGGTACTTTAGCGGTATATTACTCAACCCCAAATAACTGCCCAATACTACCAGAAAGAGAAGACAGAGAATTGTGTTTAATGACCATACGTTCATATACCACCTGTGGTCAGGGACCTATCGTTTGTATAGGTCCCTGCTGTAGTTTATGACACTATGTTGTTATTTAAGTGTGGACAATATCTGATCAAAACGAGATAATCGGCTTGTGCCGATCAAAGGGGGCAATTAAACACCGGAATATAAAGGCTTACACGATTTTAAGATTGATGCAAACAATCAAATCGAACCAATTAAATTAAAATAAATTATATTTAAATTTATTTAATGTGTCAAAGTGTTAGTTTTCCTAGACAAATACCAGACAGGCAGACAAGACTTTTTTTGTTATTCCATTTTTTATTTCCATCGTAAACATAATATATTTTGCATAAAGCATAGTATGTTTAAAAATACACAAAAGTAGTATATATATGTTGTCTTTTTTTCCGATATTAGTTCTGGTACATAGCTTATATACAGACTATGGTTGGTGTGAAAAAAATATGTTTAAAACAAGGTCAATTTTAAACATGATTTAAAGGTTAACTAATATGGAATAGCATTACACAAGTACATATAGATATGGGTGAAAAACACACGAAAAAATATAAAAAGGGGAAAAAGTGTAAGGTAGGTGTATTAAAAGGACACAAGAACATCTATTTGTGTTTTTTTTTCGTGTTTGCATTTAAAAACAAAATATTTAGCCAACAATACTACCGAGTTTTTAATGTGTGCATTGATGGAATCAGCTATGGTCAGATTACAGAATGATATAATTGCAAAATTTAGTTCAATGTTTTGGAAGACTGTTTTTAGCATGGTTGATATTGAAACATGTCAACTTGTATACGCACCAGAAAACAAATTTTAACAAACACGAATATGAGCAAATCAAATGTATATTTAAGTACATAAGATGAACAATTGGTAAATTACGTTATACGATTTAACAAATTCGATCTGATACTCAAGATTCCTTAACAAATAAACAAGGTGTTATTAGTTCAGACCCAGTTTATTAGTTGCAGCAATTGTACATTCTTAATAACAGATGGATTATGGATATCATAGTGGTAAGTTATAACATGCTGTATGCATGGAATCTATCTATGTATTTTTTGTTTTCATCCTTATTTGTTTCAGTACAGTACAATAACTTGTTGGCATGTTTAAAAATAAAATCTAAAAATAATCGTATAAGTATAAACTATCACGCTCTATATCTCCCCTTTGATCCAGGGATGTATAATAGATTATACATCCCTGTTTGATCGCATCTTTCTTTTGACTACCAGAGTAGCCCGGATAAAAACACGCAGGTGCGCGTGACGTCACGCGTGAACTGGTCTATTGTAGCATGAGAAAAATTAATATTTCTCCCGAGGCTGATATAATTTTGTAAATATTGTTAAGAAACTTTGAAAGTGGTTCCAGTATTTTTAAAAACATGGCAATCAGGGACATGGCAGTTTTTCTTATATGCTAAACAATACGAGGGCTATATTCATCAAAATATTGTGTGTTACTTTGTGAACAATAACTCCAAGTGTTTTGAAACTATTCCATCAAAAACTGTCCTTTTTAAAAATTCATTCTTTGTAAAAATTGTGATTGACTGGAATAAACTTAGTGATGACATTGTAAACTCTTCAGCAATAGACATTTTCAAAGACAGTGTATCGAAACAGCAATAGTTTAGCTATCGCGCACTCCACCACCGTCGAGTAAAAGCCAGAATTGGTTTCTTCGACGTATCCATCCAGATCCAGATCCAGATGTCTATTTATAGTGAAACCTTGTTAAGACTCAAGAAGTCACATTTTTAGCTCAATCATCATTAAACTTGCTCGAAAGATTTTTGTTGATAATATCTGGGCCTCGTTCAAGTGCTTTAATTCTTCTTAACTCCACCTTCTCAGAATATTTTAGTTCCTTCAGGTCTCTGGTCAACACCTAAGAGCCAATAGCCCTCTTGTCTGTATATGTAAATAGTGAAGAACATAAAAATCTCTGAAACAGCAAGGCATTCGGCAAGTAACATCGTATGTTGGTCCTTATGAAAATGATGCCCCTAGGGTCAAAACTGGCTATGTCCTGATTGTGATTTATATAGAGTTATATAGCAATATAATAATAAAACATCCAGGAGTTTTTCTGCCTATTTTGGGAAAAGGAGTCTGACCAAATTGGGAATTTTTTATCAACAAAATTGTCCATTTTGGAAGTTTTTGCTTCGATGAAACGGCTCATTTTGGGAAAACATTGTGAATTTATCATGCTTAAATAAGTCAGTGGTTTAACAAATTAATTTGTTTTTATTTTTTATTTTGTCTTATATTTGTTTCATTAGCCTGTACCTGTTGTATATTATAGTCAACGGAGTCAACGGTTATATTCAACTCTATATACTTGTTATAATGCGGAACAGTTCGAACGTTATTGCTTTCAATGTTGGCAGATGCATCCGGCAAATACACCTAACATCTGAGCAGGGGTGGCGAAATCTCAAAAAACTAAACTTGTCCACGGACAACCATTTAGGAAATTTAACTTGTCCGTTGCTGAACTACACTTCCGTTAATGTTTATATAAATTATAAACGCATTTATTGTTATACCTACCATTCTAATCAGACCGTACGATGAACACCTCCACGATAAAATCATGGCCAGTTACTAATATAACTGATGATGGCAACGGTGTAATCATCGTGGAAATTGTGCACTCATGCGTAATATTGTCAAAACATTTTTTTATCACTTTAAGCGTTTTAACAAAGACTTGTTGAATTAATTACACACAACTGTAAACGTTTTGTTTTATTCTTAAATGAGCATAAGTAAATGTGTAATCCGACAAACGAGAGTGCCCGTATTTTAGCTTGATTGCTCCGCAAATAGCACTGACAATGTAATCGCATGTCAACATCCGGTAGTTTTGTAAAACTTAATTACGGCTTTAATACAATGTATTTTTTTTGTATTCCTCGACCCAACTGGTTGTCCACTGACAACTAAATTGAATAAAAATCAGTTGCCCAGACAAGCAAATGTCTGACTCGGGCAACTCGGACATTTGATTTCGCCACCCCTGCTGAGTCGCTAAAGGTTTTATTACGTTGCGGATGAAGGGAAGTCACTCTTTCGATATAAATTATGTTTACTATTTACGATTTTGATTTTTTTTTAATTTTTTTTTTGGAATTGGGAAATATGTAATCAAGATTCGATTGGAAACGGGTCCGTTTGCTTTGGGAATGCCAGTCGTTTTCTGGAGGCGCAGACAGTGCTGAAAAACCCCTGACATCTATGTCTTTAAAACAGCAAAAATTGTTAAAAATCTAGCACTGGGGTCAAAATTCGTCAAGCTCTGTGGTCACATGATTAATGTAAAGGTGTAAAGTAAATAACCAAAAAAAATCTCTCTGAAACTGTTACTTACAGTGGTCCTCTACAAAGTTATTTAAAATCATGCCCCTAAGGTTTAACTGGCCATGCCTTTGGGGTCACAAATTTCACATAGATAAAATAACTTTAAAATATTCTCTGAAGCAACAAAGCAACAGGTGTGAATGCGCCTGTGGTCAAAATTTGCCCTGTCTGGGGATTTGGGGATGAAATCTTTTATATTGAATTATATAGCATAATAACTTATGTCTGAAACCACAAAGCACACAGCGTTGATATTTCATATGTAAGATAAGATTTTGGTCTTTCAGAAAAAAAAATCATGCCCCTGGGTTCAAAACAGGCCTCACCCCATTACACAGTTGAGAGATCTAGGGCCATCTTTGCCCTCTTGTTATAACTGTTCTGTGGTCTTTCTACAGCTTAAACAGTCAATTGTAAGCTGAGATGTCGGCCTTGAATGGGAGGCCCGATGCTGACCCTGAGATGACCCTGCAGGGAATGGGGCAGGGGCAAACCTTACTCACCAAGAAACACTCCCTCGTGGATGTGAACGTGGACGACACAGACCAGTATGTCCGCCGCAGCCAGTCTCTACAGCTCCTCCAGAAATACACCACTGATATTGTGAGTCGCCACACCTAATAGCCATCTCTTTGTTCGGGTGGAGGATGCAATAATACCAGGCTTTTAATTAGGAAATTCTGTACATGAAATTTGACTTACTTATTGGGGGTAACAGTAGAGATAATTCTTTGTAATTTTCAGACATCATTTTCAAATGTATTTCTGTATGATGTCCGGTATTTATGTTATTGAGAATTTGTGTGGCTTTGCTCTCAAAAGTTTTTCTATGCCCCGGAAGGTGGGCATATAGTAATTGCACTGTCTGTCCGTCCGTCCGTCTGAAATTCCGTCACACTTAAAGTTTAAAGTTTGCGTTAAGGTTTCGAAAAATGTGGAAAAAGGGTGCATATGTCATCCTATGGTGACAAGCCTTGTTTTTGTTATTTTCTTTGATATTGTTAAATATGTGAGACCTGATTACAAATCGCAAAGGTCAATGTCAAACTTGGGCATAATACGGCTTGTCCTAACTAACTTCATAATTCATCTGGCAATTTCAAAATAACTTGCCATTATGTGGCCAGAGTATGTCACGTTTAAGACCTATGCCTTGGCTAAGAGGTTAAGGCAACACTTATAGGCCAAAGACCAAATTTGAGCATAATACAGCTACATGTAATTGGGACTTAACTTTGTAATAAATTATGCAGTGTGGCAATAAAATACAAAAAAAAATCTTCACAATAAAGGGCAAGCGTGTTCAACATAAGGCCTGTATCCCTAGCTCAAAGGTCAAGGTCACATTTCAAAATAAATGTTCACATATGGGCATCAAACAGCTTGTACTCACAGTTCATCAAACAATTTGTAAACTATTTGACTGTTGAGAGGACATGTTGCTCATAATGCGCGTCATCTATGCTTAAATTAACAATAAAATAATAGCATTATGAATAGTACCCTTGATATGTACTTGAAATGTGGCCAACAGGCATATGGTACCTGACAAAAAATGTTTATCACAACATGGTAATCCACAAATGAACTATATGTGGCTATTCTGAGAAAACTGGACAAAATGAATGTGCGTAAAGTGTCATCCCAGATTAGCCTGTGCACTCCGCACAGGCTAATCAAGGACAACACTTTCCACCTAAATTGGATTTTTACTAAGAAGAAACTTCATTTAAAGAAAAATGTCATAAAAGCGGAAATTATCGTCCCTGATTAGCCTGTGCAGACTGCACAGGCTAATCTGGGATGACAATTTACGCACAAGCATTTTGCCCAGTTTTCTCAGAACACGCCACATATTGTTCAAGCATTCAAGTGTTGTACAATCATGTATGGATCAATTGTAAGTTAAGGCGACCACTTAATTATTTTATTGCTCGTAAGTACTTTTGTACTTATTTAACACTTATATTTGTACAATACTTGACCATTGAAATTCCACAGGTTGTCCAAAAAGCAGATATAGACTTCTGTGTCAATATCTAAATTCTGTACATCATGGGACATGGATGTATCCGATTTAAAATCCAGTTCTTCAGTTCAGAGTTTGGTCTCTGTCATTAAGTTCATTATGTGTGATTAACACAAACCTATTTTTGTACATCAATCATTCATATGAATGACAAAATCTATATTTTACTAATCTTCAAAAAGAAGATGATGTTGATGATGATCATATGATGATGGTAGTGGTGGTGATGATGATGATAATGATGGTGGTGAGTGATGATGATAATGATGACATTGGTGGTGTTGATGATAATGATGATCATATGATGGTGGTGGTGGTGGTGATGGTGATAATGATGATGATGGTGGTGACTGATGATGATAATGATGATGATGGTGGTGGTGGTGATAATGATGATGTTGGTGGTGATGATGATAATGATGATGATGATGGTGGTGGTGATGATGATAATGATGATGATGATGATGGTGGTTACTGATTATGATAATGATGATGATGATGGTGGTGGTGACTGATGATGATGATGATGATGGTGGTGACTGATGATGATGGTGGTGGTGGTGACTGATGATGATAATGATGATGATGATGATGGTGGTGACTGATGATGATGATGATGGTGGTGGTGACTGATGATGATAATGATGATGATGGTGGTGGTGACTGAGGATGATAATGATGATGATATTGATGGTGACTGATTATGATAATGATGATGATGGTGGTGACTGATGATGATGATATTGGTGGTGACTGATGATGATGATGGTGGTGGTGATGATGATTATGATGATGATCATGGTGGTGGTGGTGGTGATGATGATGATGATGATGGTGGTGACTGATGATGATGATGGTGGTGGTGATGGTGATGATAATAATGATGATGGTGGTGGTAATGATGATGATGATGATGGTGGTGACTGATGATGATGATGGCGGTGTTGACTGATGATGATAATGATGATGATGATGGTGGTGGTGGTAATGATGATGATGATCATGATGGTGGTGGTTGTGGTGATGATGATGATAATGATGGTAGTGACTGATGATGCTGATGGTGGTGGTGGTGATGATAATGATGATGATGATGGTGGTGGTGGTGATGATGATAATGATGATGGTGGTGGTAATGATGATGGTGGTGGTGGTGGTGATGAAAATAAAGATGATGGTGGTGATTATGCATTTATTAGTTTTGTATATCAGTCTGTCTTAGCCTGTTGGGTCTATTATAACTGCCTCTTAGGTCAGCAAGTCATAGGAGTTTTATCTTTGGTTTATTAATATGAAAATATGTAATATGTTTTAAGACCGATGTGTTGCTGTGTTCATGATTTCAGGAGGACTATGATGAAAGCTATTTGATTGGTCGAAGGCAGTCGTCTGTGGGCAACCTAGCCAGAAAGTCGCGCTCACATGTGAGAATTACTGAGGTTGTCTCCCCTTACAAAATGCTCTTTGCTGGTGCGTACAAGAATAAATATGAGCAATTCTTTGATTTGGTTAATTTACTGCTGATTTTGTTATGCCATCAAATGTTATGAATTTAATGCATTATAAGCGGGAATACATGTACTTACAAAAAAAGCTTACTATATCACAAGTAAACATAATAAGTTCAATTCATAATGAGCTCTTTTTGCTCGGGATCTATATATATAGGTGGCATGTTTTGTGTTGTTTTATCATCCATTTCTTGACCAAACTTGCGTTGTTCATGTTTGACCATAAATATCCAAAACGGGGACATGTAGGGTAAAAAAAAAAGTTTACTAGTGGATCAAATTAATGAATAAATATGTGAGCACACCAGATGCACATCTTTTCTCCAATCTTCATGAAACTTGGTTAGAACATGTTTATAATGATATCTTAGCTGAGTTCCTGACTGGGTCATATGGGGTCAAAACCAGTTAGCTATGTAAATTTGAACAATAAACTTGTTAACACTCATGAAAGTTTTACACAATCTTTATGAAACTCAATCAAACCTTTTCTACTCAAATTTAAATAAGCCTGAGTCTTAATATTTTAGAAATATGTGTCATGTTATTTATGGTCTTTTTTTTACAAAGTCATTAACAAGTGTCCATTCAAGTTAAATCAGCAAGACTGCCTTAGAAGTTAATTGTCCTTGGAAATTGAAAGCCAAATGATGCTTATTTATGGACTTTTTTTTACAAAGAAGTGGACCCAGAGGACCTTAGAGTGCTCACAATTGTGTCGTGTTCTGCGAAAACTGGGCATAATGCTTGTGCGTAAATTGTCATCCCAGATTGTGCGGACTGCACAGGCTAATCTGGGATGACACTTAACACATGCATTTGGTCCAGTTTTCTCAGAACACGACACAATTGTGAGCGCTCTAAGGTCCTCTGGGTCCACTCCTTTGTAAAAAAAAGTCCATAAATAAGCATCATTTGGCTTTCAATTTCCAAGGTGAATTAACTTCTAAGGCAGTCTTGCTGATTTAACTTGAATGGACACTTGTTAATGACTCCAAATCCCATATGTGCAAAGATAGGCCAGATAAAATGTGTTATCTTTAAAATGAATAAATGGACTTACGGAAACTAAGCAAAAGAACATGAATTCTGTTTGACCAGATGATTTTATGATCAACCAAAGATTTCCATTGCTTGGAGAATGCAAACAACTCAGAAATAGGCACTTCTTCATGAAAATGCAATGATCAATTTTTTATTGTTAAAGACTTTATTAATTGATAAGCTATACACTACAATTCCAATATAACGCAGATTACAAGGTCCAAGCCACAAGACCGCATTATGAACGGATCCATGTTATAAGTTCTGAGCTTATTTATTGCCATGTTGAGTTGTCATTCGCCAATACATGCATACCGTATCCATAACTATACATACCGCTTTTCTGATGTATATGTATACATGTACATATTTATCCGATAATCCAATATAATTACAACATCAATTTAATAAACAATGGGCGCCGCCATATTTGAATTTCAAGAAAACGCTAGAGACTGAAATGGACGGTTGGAGAAAAAACGGGAGACAAGACCTACCCGCGTTCAACCTTTTAAATAGAGTTTGTTATGGATTCTGCGTTATAAAGGAGCGCGTTATATTGGATTTACAGTGTATTTCATTTATCAGACCTTGAAAGACACTTAACACATGCACAAAAACTTTATTATGATTGTTTGCTTGAAAAACTTTATTCTAGCAGGAGGCTTTGGCTACTATTTAAATTAAAATAAAATAAAACCTGTTGACATTGCCCACAAAGTTATTGAAAACATATACCACGGAACTTTTACCCGTACTAACTAAACTCATTAACCTGTCTTTGTCAGAAGGTGTTTTTCCTAAAAAATACAAAGAAGCCATTGTGCGGCCTTTATTAAAGAAGTCAGGTCTTGAGCTTGTGTTGTCAAATTATAGACCAGTCAGTAATCTTTCATTTATCTCAAAGCTTATAGAGAAAGCAGCCTTGAAAAGACTTAATCAGCAGAGTAATGAATTCGGACTACTTCCAAAATATCAGTCTGCGTATCGCCCCGATCACTCATGTGAATCTGCTTTGTTGCGGGTCGTAAATGACATTTTAGCAGGAATGGAACGACAGGAAGTGATGGCCCTCATAGCCATCGACCTGAGTGCCGCGTTCGATACTGTGGACCATGATGTACTTCTGGAGGTCCTGCGTTGCCAGTACGGTGTTTCAGGTACAGCCCTTGACTGGGTGGGCTCGTACCTAAGACCGCGTGGCTGTAGAGTGAGCATCAACGGTACGCTGTCGTCATGCCGTGCTCTAGATTGTAGTGTTCCTCAGGGAAGTTGTTTAGGCCCATGGATGTACCTCGCTTACGCCGGAACATTGTTCGATGTTGTCCCCCCGTCCATAGCTTTATATGGATTCGCAGACGATCACATCGCTAGCAAGTGTTTTCGCCCTTCTAGCTCCAACGAAGCCGATACAATCCGAGAAGTCGAACACTCGGCAATAGTGATGAATGACTGGATGAACAAAAACAGATTAAAAATGAATACGTCTAAAACCGAGTTTATAATGTTTGGAAGCAGAAAACAGTTAAACAAATGTGCAACACAAACCATAGATATTGCTGGTGACACGGTACACAAAGTTCCTTGTATAAGATACTTAGGTGCTTTCTTAGATGAAACACTCAATTTTAATGAACATGTTACACGCAAATGTAAAACTGCAATGATAAACTTTCTTCGCATTAAACGCATTCGTCAATATCTCACCAAGCAAGCTACTGAAATCTTAGTTCTTTCACTTGTCATTTCGCATCTGGATTACTGCAACGCTATCCTATATGGTATTGCAGATCATGAACTCACAAAGTTACAACGTATTCAAAATATGTGTGCAAAGATGGTTCTACAACGGAGGAAATTCGAC
>VMBQ01010331.1:0-27590 GCA_007657795.1 Dreissena rostriformis | reverse complement strand
GAGGTGCTAGGTTTGTTCACAACAACCACTGGGACAGATCACAAGGCTGTGTGCCACATATGCTCAAGGATCTTAGATGGCGACCACTACAGGAGATAAGACAGCGCAGGGCCTTCGTCTGACCCTCCTTTACAAGATACAACATCACCTTGTAGATGTAGATCCCGGCCCTATCATATCACGGAGCGACACGAGAACTAGAGGAAAATCAAGATTGCAGCAGGCATACTCACAATCTACTGTCTACAATAACTCTTTCTATCCCAGAACGATAAGTCAGTGGAACCATCTGCCGATCCTTGTCACTGACTCCATCTGCCTAGAAGGGTTTAAGACTGCTCTGGCCCAGCTCAGAGCCTCACCCTCTACGACAGCGTAAGCACCCAAAGCCTGTACATAGTTTTAATGATCATATAGTCTTTCAGGTTTTAAATTGTTAGAGACCCAGTGGCTGTCTTATCCCTCAGTAAGGTCAACAACCGTACAGTCTATCAAGACTCCTGACCTTTACCGGAAGAAGAAGAAGAAGAAATTACAATTCTCCAAAAAGTAAGCACCCTCGGAAAACTGAGTTTCGAAAGTGAAATTTCGACAAAAGCCCCGTACTCCAATAAACGCACCCCAAACGCCCATCTTTCAACGTAATCCCCAATGCACCAAAATATTGCAGATGCACATAGGATGCAGGACATAATAACAAAAACATCGCTTTTACTAAACTCTTAATACTTTAACTAAATCGCTTTTAAACCCGAAGAGAAAAGGGACTCTTTAGAAATAGGCACTACTTTCGGAGGGATGCAAAATGATTTAGTTTGATGTAACCTTCTTCTTCTTCTTTATTATACTGTACAAGATCCCTCTCTCTGTATATATATGGTTGAGAAAAATTATAAAACACCAACGAGTATACTTTCAAAAACACTGGATCCTAACATGATACGAGAACAATTAGCAATGCGTATGCATATGAGAGAGATATTGTTCAAACGGTGTAAAAATGTATAACAAATAAGATAATTACCTTTTTTTATACATTTTAACACTGCTGAACAATATCTTTCTCATGTGTATATATAAAGTAATAAGTAAAAAAAATAAGTAACAAACATTACAAAAATAAGTAGTCTATTGTCTACTTTAGTTTGATGCCACGCCATTCCTTCAAAGCTTCAAGGCTGGGAACAGTTACAAGGTGGTCTGGCAGTTGGTTCCAGAGTCTTGTTGTTGACGGGAAGAAAGACTGTCTGAGGTAGTCTGTTCTGAAGTATGGAACGATGAACCTGATACTGCTACCTCGTGTGGATGATATAGCTTGGCGGAGGTAGGCGGAGGTATGGTCAGGCGGAATGTCAATCAGGTGGTTTATGATCCGGTACGTCATAGTGATCTTTGCAGTTTGCCGTCTCTCCTTTAGGGACTGCCATCCAATATCAGCTTTCATCTGAGCTGCTGCTTGTGGTTCTGTAGTCGCCTTTTACATAGCGAGTAGCGCGTCTCTAGACGGCTTCAAGCTGGTCAATGCACGTCTGTGTGTGAGGGTCCCATGCAGTTGCAGCATTCTCCAATGTTGGTCGCACTCAAGTAGTGAGTGATCGAGCTTTGAGGCTAGGTGGGCAGCTGGACAGCTTGAATCACACTTTGACGGCTTGAATTACATATGCCAGTCTTTTCTCCATTTCTTTAGGACATCGTGTTGAAGTGTTAATGTTGCATCCTGTGCTGTCTTGATCTTTCTGTAAAGAATACTGTCGTCGGCAAAGAGCTGGGTTTTAGAAGAACCATTGCCTGGCAGGTCGTTGTTGTATATCATAGAGAGCAGAGGCCCAATGATAGAGCGCTGAGGATCGCCTGATGTGACGTCGGCTGAGTTTGAGAACTGTCCTTCAACTAAGATCCGTTGGCTTCGTCCAGTAAGGAAGCTTTCAATTCAGTTTAGGACTGGCCCTCTAATATCGTTGTATCTAAGTTGCATGAGAAGGCGTTGGTGCGGGACAACATCAAAAGCTTTAGAAAAGTCTATTAGTATTGCATCAATCTGGTCACCAGCATCAAGGGATACAGCAAGGTCCTGTAGTGTGAGGATCAGTTGCGAATCACAGCTGCGTCTTCGCCGAAAGACGTGTAGTTGGTCGACCAATATGTTGTGTTTGTCTAGGTGAGACATGGCCTGGCTGTGGATTATGTGTCCCATATGAGCTTGCAGCATATGGATGTCAGAGAGATCGGGCGATAGTTAGCCGGATTGCTTTTGTCCCATTTCTTGAATACTGGTGTCACATGCGCCAACGTCCAATCAGCTGGTACGCGTCCTTGCTGTAGGGATGCAACAAAGATCAGTGAAAACGTCGGTGCTTATTATGTTTTTGTTTCCCTAAGGAACCTTGTCGGGATGGCGTCAGGTCCTGTGGCCTTGTGAGGGCCAAGGGTCTCTAGGAGCCTCATAACTCCCTCAATTCAAACAGAGAAGTTGTGGATGGTTGGGAATGGGTCGCCAGTCATTGTTGGGCGGTAGTTGTACGTGGTCCCTATTTGTGAACACACTACTTAACTGCTGATTTAGTATGATGGCCTTTATTTTGGGGTCACTATGTACCACGCCTTCCCTCTTCAGTGAGGAGACGCCAGAGCTGTAACTGCGCTTGCTCGTTATGAAAGAATAGAGTTTCTTGTCATGATCATCAGATGTCAGGTTGTGTACATATGTAAGCTTTTTTGTACTCATATTTGCAGCTTTTACGAAGCTGGTTGTAGTGCTCTTTGTCTTGTGAGTTGTTGGATTTGCAAGCTTTCCTGTATGCACGTTTTTTTTTCTGATTAGACGGTCAGAATACAACAAAATCAAATATCTGCGAAGTGTACAATGACCTTGGTCAAATAAGTCTGGGTTTGGGTGGGTTAAGCGTTTTATTTTGTCTATGGCTCAGATCCTTCGTGCAGGTTAACCGTTTCGATGGATAAACACAAATTTGTATTGATCAAATCAAAAACCTGTCCGCGCGCCTCACAACGGCATTGATTAAGGTCATAAAACCTGGCAGACGAATGCCTTAATGCGATGGACCATTACATTCGCGTTATAGGGTAAACATGTATGTATACCGGTAATAAGCAATGGTTCACAACAGTTTAAAGTGAAACATACATTAAAATAATTTATGCTACGGCGTGGTAGTTTCAAAGCACGTGCTTTTATTTTTTTAAACAATTGACGCTATGCACATTTCATACCCGTTTCATAATGTAAATGCAATATCATAAGATGTGTCTATAATTTTTCGAACACTTATAGTTTTGTGTTTAAATTTTCGGACACCTGTATGTGTTGTATATTAATTTTCGGACACGAACAAAACAATATTATTTTAAAGTGTCCGAAAACTTACAGTAATTACAGCGCGCGTTATTAACTTGCCTTGTATAATTCAAATAAAGTTAATTGGTATTTTAATAAATCAGTTTTACTTAAATAGGCATGTTTAACACGGGAAATCAGCTTTGATGTGT
Organism: Dreissena rostriformis; assembly: GCA_007657795.1. Classification (NCBI taxonomy): domain Eukaryota; kingdom Metazoa; phylum Mollusca; class Bivalvia; order Myida; family Dreissenidae; genus Dreissena; species Dreissena rostriformis. The sequence continues at coordinate 24,083 of VMBQ01010331.1, read as the reverse complement.
AATAATGTCAATTGTGTTAATGAATTTAAAACGATTCAAAATTAAGTGTTGTCAGACAGCACACGCCTACACTTTGAAGGTAAGTTATCCACACATAGTTCAAGATGTGTACATGTCTTTTACTGAATACTTCTCCAACTCTAATACTAACCGTTTCTTATTCAGGAGCGACATAAAATGTTATGGTTTGGTGGTGTAGCGTCAGAAAAAAACACCTAAATGCTAGCACGTGTCCGACAAACCAATGACGGATTCCTGAATGACCGGCTTAACCACAACCACGCACCAGTTGTTGTGTATTTAGATAATGCCGCTACGCCACGCCTTCTTGTAAATGAAGCGTAGCAACGCTCCGCCCCATGTTCTTCATAACTGCATGTTGACCTCTGATCTGTGTAAGTTAGTTGTTAGGCATTGATCGCTTCTATCGTTGAATGATAATAAAGTAGCCACTGAAATTATATGCGATTCACTTCGTTTGTTTACCCAAACACAACAAACTGGCGACGAGGATAACACTTTGTGGATTATATTTCGAGAATTTTATCTTGTGCGTGAAATTCTGGATATAAACACAAAATGGCAACGGGCCTGATTGGGAACATTAACGCATATGACAGCAATGTCGAAACATGGACTTCCTACCAGGAACGACTTGAACAGTACTTTATGGTCAATGACATCGATAATGAACGAAAAGTGGCAGGACTTTTAACACTCCTCGGTGAAAAGACGTACGGGTTGTTAAGGAACCTTACCGTACCAGCAAAGCCGTCCGAGAAATCGTATGAGGAACTTTGTCAGCTTTTACAAACTCATTTGTGCCCGAAACCGTTAATAATCGCGGAACGATTCCGATTTCACAAGAGGAAACAAGCAGTGGGCGAAAGTGTGAGTTGTTACGTAACTTCACTTCGGAAGTTGGCAGAATTCTGTGAGTTCGGATCGAACTTGAACGATTCTTTAAGGGACAGGTTCGTTTGTGGACTTAAAGATGCAGGAACACAGCGAAGATTATTGTCAATCGCTGATTTGACACTGCAAAATGCCATAGAAATAGCGCTTGCCATGGAAGCTGCACATAAGGACGCCGCCGAGTTACAGTTATCGGCAGCCGCCGATGTGCCTGTCAATCGAGTTGGACATTCAACAAAACCCAAGAAATGGAAGCATCACAAACATGCCAAAGAGAGCAGCAAGTGCATCCATTGTGGGAAAACTAACCACCCCTCCGAGAAATGCAGACTGAAAGATGCAGTTTGTCATCACTGTAAAGCAAAGGGACATATAAAGGCTATATGTAGGAAGCTTAAGTCGGTGCAGTGTATGGAGGAAAACGTTTCAGTGATCAACACTGTGAACAAAGGAGACAACGGGAAATTCATCGTTAAGCCGAAGATTAACGATGTCGAGGTACCCATGGAGCTTGATACAGGATCAGCAGTTACCCTCATATCAAACAAGGATTTCCGAAAACGATTCGGAAATATGAAGCTCGATCCTGCTTTTTCCATACTGAAGACATATTCAGGCGATGTCATAGAGCAACAAGGGACAGTTATGGTGCATGTCAGTTATAATGGACAATCGCGAACAATGCGACTTTGCGTCGTAAAAGGTGATGGGCCTGCACTGTTCGGAAGGGACTGGCTGAGTCACATCAAACTGGACTGGGACACACTTTTTAACGTGAACTCTGTGACAACGGAAGGCCTGAAGGTACGTCTAAATTCTATACTTGACAAACATAAAGACGTGTTTAGTGACGGTATAGGACAGGTGAAGGGCATTAAGGCAAGGCTCACCCTAAATGAAAATGCTCAGCCTAAATTCATAAAGGCTAGGCCGGTACCGTACTCTATTAAGCCAAAAATAGAGAAAGAACTGGACAGTCTCGAGAGTCAAGGAATCATCTCGAAAGTGGACACCAGTGAATGGGCGACACCGATCGTCCCTGTCGTAAAAGCAAACGGCGATGTGAGAATATGCGGTGATTTTAAGGTTACCGTAAATCAATCAATCAAGGTTGATAGATATCCTCTCCCAAGAATCGAGGACATTTTCGCCAATCTGTCAAATGGGCGAAAATACAGCAAGCTTGATATACGACAAGCGTACCTACAACTAGAATGCGAGGACGAAACCAAGGAGATGCTAACGATCAACACCCACCGAGGATTGTACCGTTACAACCGGATGCTATATGGGGTTTCTTCTGCTCCAGCTATATGGCAACGCACAATGGACCAAATTCTTCAAGGAATCCCTGGGGTGCAGTGCATGCTGGATGATATGGTGATTACTGGTGAAAGTGATAATGTGCATTTGGATAACTTACAAAAGGTGTTGTGTAGGTTACAGCAATATGGAATTAAAGTAAATAAGGACAAGTGTGAGTTTTTCGTGCCAAGGATTACATTCTGTGGTCATGAAATTGACGAACAAGGTTTATGGAAGTGTCAGGATAAAGTAGAGGCGGTATTGAATACACCACCTCCATGTGATGTTACATCACTTAGGGCATATCTCGGGGTACTCAATTATTACCATCGTTTTCTGCCAGATCTCGCGACCGTAACAAAGCCCATGAACGCGTTGCTCGAGAAAAATCGAAAATTCGTCTGGTCAAAAGAATGCCAGAGCGCGTTCGAAAAGTCGAAAACACTTCTCATTACGGAACCTGTTCTTACACACTACAACCCGGAACTTCCGGTTAGGCTCGCGTCGGATGCCTCACCGTTCGGTATTTCCGGTATATTGTCACACGTTATGCCAGATGGCTCAGAAAAGCCGATCGCGTTCGCATCAAGGTCACTTACCAAAACTGAAATGAAATATGCTCAAATCGATAGGGAAGCATTGGCAATTTATTGGGCAGTACAAAAGTATTACCCATATCTCTATGGTAGAAAGTTCACATTGGTTACTGATTGCCAACCCCTCACTTCAATATTCAGCCCGAGCAAAAGCATTCCGGCAACGACTGCCGCACGCGTTCAGAGATATGCTATATTTCTCTCTGGATTCGATTACGATATACAGTACAAAAGTACTAAAATGCATACTAATGTGGACGGATTGTCGCGTTTACCCGCGCCGTCAAAGGAAAAGGGTAAAGAAATTTCAGTTGAAGATGTGTTCTACACTTCTCAGTTAGAACAAATTCCGGTCACGAGCGCGGAAATCAGCCGTGAAACGAGGCGGGAGCGCGTCATGTCACGGGTATTCAGGAAAGTAAAACAGGGTTGGAATACCAATGATAATGACCCTCTTTTAAAAGGCTATTACGCGCATCGAAATGAATTGACGATTCACCACGGATGCTTAATGTGGGGCATTAGGGTGGTAATTCCCATTAAGATGCGCGAACGTGTGCTTGATTTATTGCACATCAGCCATCCAGGTATCGTTAAAATGAAGGCACTAGCGCGTAGTTACGTCTGGTGGCCTGGCATTGACACTGACATCGAACACATGGTTAAAAGATGCGAACCGTGTCAGATGCAACAGAAATCGCCCGCGAAAGTTCAGTTACACCCGTGGGAATGGCCTACGTCAAGTTGGGAGCGAATACATGTAGATTTCATAGGTCCATTTCTTGGACGCATGTTTTTGGTTATCGTAGATGCTCATTCGAAATGGCCAGAAGTCATCGAAATGAAATCGATAACTTCTGAAAGAACAATTGAAGAATTGCGTACACTATTCGCAAGATACGGCTTGCCCAAGCAATTAGTATCAGACAATGGTTGTCAATTTACATCTCAAGAATTTTCTCTGTTTATGAAGAGAAACGGGATATGTCATATAAGAACTGCGGTAGCAAAACCGTCCACAAATGGTCTTGTGGAAAGGTTCAATGGCTCTTTCAAATCTGCAATGCGCGCTTTAATGCATGAAAACACCGATTTCAATTTGAAGATCAACTCTGTCTTGTTGGCATATCGTAATACGCCACATTGTACGACGGGGGAAACTCCTGCAAAACTGTTTTTCGGTCGGAATTTGCGCAGTAAACTTGATTTGATGATNGTTTAATGTTAGGCCAATTACGTTTAATAGTGGCATACAGACATTAACTTTAATTGGCAGGAGAGAAAGACAGGTTATCGGTTGTTTTTACAACCTGTGTCGAATTTGGACGCTCACTAATTTTCTTAAATTGCATGCTATAATGAAGAAAAGGTCATGCTTAGTTTAGAGAGGTCATGAACTTGAAATGGAAAGGTTTTATTGATTTATTATCCTAATGGTTAGAATTGTGTTCATTGATATTTACATGTAAACGGATTTGTATGTATGTTCATTTTTATGTATATGTATGGTCAATGAAATTAAAAGGGGAGAATTGTTGTGTATTAAGATAATGCCGCTACGCCACGCCTACTTGTAAATGAAGCGTAGCAACGCTCCGCCCGATGTTCTTCATATCTGCATGTTGACCTCTGATCTGTGTAAGTTAGTTGTTAGGCATTGATCGCTTCTATCGTTGAATGCTAATAAAGTAGCCACTGAAATTATATGCGTTTCACTTCGTTTGTTTACCCAAACACAACACCAGTCACATCCCAGAAGAATCAAATCTTCATCACGCAGATGGTACGTAATTGTTAAATTAAAAATATATTTGACCTTTGACCTTGAAAAATGTCATTGACCTTGACATTTCACCACTCAAAATGTACAGCTCCATGAGATAAACATGCATGCCAAATATCAAGTTGCTTTCTTCAATATTGCAAAAGTTGTGGCCAATGTTATAGTTTGACGCAAACAAACCAGTATAGACTGGGGGACATAAAAATGTCATAATTGTTTCTGATTGCAAATCGTTCACGTTCGAAAAGGACGTAGCTTGTTATTAACTGCTGTAAAATAACATCCTTTAAGAATGTAACGATATACCCTTCGTGTATTTGCAGTCCATCCAATATGCGAGTTAACTTAAGACCTCTAAGAGATGGTACTTTGACGGCACATTTAAGCAGGGACCTATATTGAGTACTTGAAAATCATCTTTAACAAACGATTTATGTGAGCATGTATACATTGAATATCGAATTATATAATGAATATTTAAATTAAATAATTAAATATCTGCATTTCAGGTTGTGCGAAACCCGCTCGACAATCTGTTTAGTGTATACGCTTTCGTGAAACGAGGCGATTATGCTAAACAGACACCCCTCGTCTTTGTTTTGATGTCTGGTCTACATAATAAGTGTCTACTGTTCACAATTAGTAGAGTGTGTTATTGTGCCCATGGTGTAAAACTTTGTTATGAAAGTATTGAAATATAAACTGGTATGTCATTAACAGAACTAAGTTTATACTGTTCACAATTTGTATATTATGTCATTTAGTCTACTTATAACAATTAGTATATTGTGTCATTTACTGAAATAAGTGTCAACTGTTCACAATAAGTATATTGCGTTATTGAGTCCATGGTGTAAAACTGTGTTATTTGGTGAAAGTATTGAATAAAACATGGTGTGTTAAACTAGGGATGTGTATCTTATTTGTGTGTCTGTGCATAAATTACACGTCTCGAAGTCATTACCAAATGAATAGTTTGAATAAGGTTCGAGATAACTATCGTTCGAGTTGACCAAAATGGGTACGAGTTTACCACGGTACGAGTTGACTTAGGTACGAGTTGACTGTAAACCATTCACGTGTGACGTCACGCACACCAAATTAGCTCAATTGGGCGTTGTCGCAAGTACTCCGGGTACTCTTGAGTATACAACAATGTACCCCGGGTACGGTACATACGCTGAAAGGCACCGGGTCATACACCGGTATACTTTTTAGTATATTTTCCGTACCCCGGGTACTTTGTAGTATAATCAAGAGTACCTAGGGTAGTGTTAATTAAGTAGTACCTGAGCCGACAATGACCAATCGAGCACCAAATAGGGACGATACGAACCAGGGACCATCCGGACCACATTTTCGGACCATACGGACCAGGTCTGAAATACTATTTATTTCGAGGTCATTCAAAATTGTATTTATTCAATTTAATCAATACAAAATTAAGTTTCTGTAAGTTTTCGATTTATCTTACCTAAAACTCTGTTGACAATGCGTCTTTGGGACGCAAGTTCCAACAATGGTGAATTTTACATTATAGTCTTTGACCCAATAACGGTATTAATAGAATACATGTATGTAACACTTTGAACTTTTGGGATGAAACATTCAACAAGTTTGATCTATTACAATTATAGTTTGTGATAATAGCATGCGTTAAACGTAGCAACAAATAAATACAAACATATAAATATAACTTGTTAATTTCATGCAAACTGTCTACAAAACCAGGGGGAGGTGTTCACAATTGTGTCGTGTTCTGAGAAAACTGGGCAAAATGCTTGTGCGTTAATTGTCATTCCAGATTAGCCTGTGCAGTCCGCACAGGCTAATCAGGGACGACAATTTCCGCTTTTATGGAATTTTTCGTTTAGATGATGTCTCTTCTTAGCGAAAATCCAGTTTAGGCGGAAAGTGTAATTATGCGGACTGCACAGGCTAATCTGGGATGACACTTTACGCACAAGCATTTCGTCCAGTTTTCTCAGAATATGCCACAATTCATCTCAAGTTATCTTAATTGTAAATATATATGTTCACTTTTCCGTTTAATAATAAAATAATACTACGAGTGATTTTGTTCGAACATGAATAAAACACATATAGTTAATACCTAATCTTCGCCATCCGAAATGTAACTTTTATTAGTTTTTATATGGTCAAAAAGATGGTTTGATAACATGTAATTAAAGAGTATTTATCCATTATAATACACTTTAAATGAAGACGCTTCGTTGAAAACGCCCCTGAAACGCAAGTGACAGTCAAAAGTTTAAACACCATTGTGCAAGTGAACACGAAAACCGCTGAATATCAGCTAAGCCTAGCTTAGCAGTGCATAACTTGTCCCGACTTCGAGTGCGCATGCGTGAAAATGGCAGGATGTCGAATCAGACCGGTGATCTGGTCTAGCTGCATAGTTGGCGTAGGTCACCGTGACTTTGGTAAGCAAATGGAGTCTCTGACGTCATATCCGCAACAACATCGGGCCTTCTGGGTCTGATAGGTTGTCTCAAGTCTAGAAACGGAAGCAGAAACGTTGAGCAAGCAATATAAAAAAACAAGACGACAAATGAGCCTCGCTCTGGGAAAACAGGGCTTAATTCATATGCGTACAGTTTTGTCCAATATTAGCCTGTGCAGTCCGCAGAAGCTTATAAGGGACGACAGTTTCCGCGTTTATGGTATTTTCGCTAAAAGAAAGTCTCTTTTTAGCGAAAAGGCGGGAAGTGTCGTCCCTAATTAGCATGTGCTAACTGCACAGGCTAATCTGGGACGATACTTTACGCGCATGCATTAAGCCCTGTTTTCCCAAAGCAAGGGTCAAAAAGAGATGTGTCACAAACGCAACAAGTACCCCCGCACCACTTGGTCAACTAAGTATGTTCAAGGGCAAATAACTCAGGAGCCTGTGAATCACCGGGGACGAAAAAGGGTCTTGTACATTTGCACGGTATGGCGATGATAAATTTAAGGGCCCATCTTCACAAACTTATTCTTAGACTTAAGAATAAAGATTCAACCAAGAACCAAGAAAAATACGTCCAGCGTTTGAATATGAACACGCTACCACTGGTGATGATTTCCTTAACAGAAGATTGTTCTACCTGGAGAAAGATGTAAATAGAGGCAGATAATGCCAAGCTTGACTCAAAATTTAAGCAATTCTTGAATATTCCAATTTAAACGATATTCTTTATTCTAAGACTTAAGTCTAAGAATTGTTTGGTGAATACAGGCCCAGGGTTCAATTGAGTCCGTTAAGAAATGTAGAAAATGTTTGCTCTACATTCTGATTATGTATTAACCCTTTGCATGCTGGGAAATTTGTCGTCTGCTAAAATGTCGTCTGCTGAATTTCTAAAATTAGCATTTTCTTCGATTTTTTTTTCAAAGAATACTATCAGAATAGCAAACAGTTTGGATCCTGATGAGATCTGGATCCAAACTGTTTGCAAAGGCCTTCAAAATCCGGTTCCAGCGCTCAAAGGGTTAACAAACCGACGGACGGACGAACGATCCTGCCGAAAGAGTGATTCTAGTAAAGGCACTCAATGTGGGAGTACAATGATATTAAACGATAATGACTATGAATGTATATTGACCTATTTAATTCGCTTTATAGTTTGTCATTGGATTATATAGTTGTTGGTGTTGATTTGACTTATTTGTGTCGGGTAAAGTATTCCCTTGTTCGAGAGCGAGCGGGACAACCGAATAAACTATAGGGCAGAGTAAACTGATGATAACCGCCAGGGACGAAGTCACTTCACATCCCCGTCTATAAAACCTTTATTAAAATTTGAATCTTTATGACTGACAGGAAGTACTAACCTATAGCACGTGCCCATGAACGCGCAGCTGTAGGTCATAGTTCGTGTGGTTGAGCACGTGATCATCACGTTTCCGGTTGCACACGGTGACTCGCCGCATGAGCGCACCTCTTCGGAACTTCCGCTGAAAAGCGTCGAATATGACGTGAAAGGTTTACAAGGTAAGTTATCACAATTAATTAAACGTAGTACACAATAAATAAAGTTAATTTTAAACATATACAATTTTAAACACATTGACTAGATACAGTACAGTATAGAGGCAAAAAACAAATTACATCGTTTTTTGTTGTTTTTTTAATGAGGCTACACATATTCACTCAGTTGCGGCATCAGTTAGACGCACACTTACCTGCAATTTTCATTGGTGGTGGAGAGGCACTTCCGGGAGCGCGCCTGCGTACCACATCCGCCACAGGTAACGGAGCATGCCGACCACTCGGACCAGTTTCCCCACCCGACTGGCTCCGTCAGTACCTCACTGACGTTTCCTTGAGATTGGTTCAAACACTATTTATTAACATTATTTTAAAATGACATGAGAATTAAAATCACTTATTTTAAACTTTCCGGCGGCAAATAAAAAGTGAAACTGTTTTACTGTGAAATGACGTTGTTTTTTTGACGTCACGACGTTATTATTTCAGCAAAAATACAAAACAAAATCATTTGCAAGAATAACATAGAAAGAAAATGTGTTGGAGTTGGTGGAATATCGATTTTAATTCACTGCTGCGCCACTCGTGAAAATATTATTATTTATCATCACTCGTGAATAAAAATCGATATTCCACCAAATCCTAGTATTATTTATAAGACGCGCAAAGAATTTAGAGATATTTTTATATGGGCTAAATTCTGTTGAATTTTTCTTTTTTCTTCTTCCACATATTAACAATATAAAAAGTAGCTTAATATTTGAGAGAGTCAACAATTTGGACTTACCAAATCCAACAAATATCCTCTATACATTAATGGATAAGTAAAAAAGTTACTAAAAACGTACACGAATTCTTCTCCATAGATATTCATAGTACGTTTAAGAATTTAGCACATGTAACAAGTTAATACAACTACTAATGGGTGGCGAATGATACATCTTTTATGCTTTAAAGTGTGCATGAACTGATACAACATCTTTTTAGATAAATCATAGGTAGAGAAGGAAGAAAGTAAGACTGAGTGAGGCGAAGAACATAAAAGGAAGGTGAACACAATTCAGAACGATTTTAAGACCCTTCAGAATTAAGTAGTGATATATTTGGGACTCGGTTTTAAGGGAACTACTTCTTAACTGATCATGCAACGGATCAGTAATTTATGTAAGATATTACTACATGTATATGTATACGCCGGTATTTGACATAACAGACAAGAGCTGTCCCAACACAGCTCAACTGAGCCTCGTTCTGAGAAAACTGGGCATAATGCATGTGCGTAAAGTGTCGCCCCAGATTAGCCTGTGCAGTTTGCACAGGCTAATCAGGGACGACACTTTCCACCTAAACTGGATTTTCGCTAAGAAGAGACATCATTTACACGAAAAATTCCATAAAAGCGGAAATTGTCGTCCCTGATTAGCTTGTGCGGACTGCATCATCTGGGATGACAATTTACGCACATGCATTATGCTCATTTTTGTCAGAACACGACTCGACTATTCTTCCGCTTTGATAGCTTAATGCATGTTTTATGTCTGTAATTTAATATAATGACCACTACAACATATTTAAAACAAGATGTGTTTGTGAAACACTATGTCCACTTTTGAGCGATTTTGACCCATATATTTGACCTTTGACCTTGAAGGATGACCTTGACCTTGACCTTTCACCACTCAAAATGTGCAGCTCTATGAGATACACATGCATGCCAAATATCAAGTTGCTATCTTCAATATTAAAAAAGTTATGGCCAATGTTAAAGTTGGCGCAAACAGACCAACAGACCAACAGACCAACATACCAACAGACAGACAGACAGACGGCAAAAACAATATGTCCCCCAGTATATACTGGTGGACATAATAATAAATTTTAAATAATAGTAGTTACACTTGCTACTTATTGCACACAAACATAAACTTACATTTAATCTAGCACGCAAACCCTAATCGAACTTTTTATAAGTACAAAAGAGGGCATATACTCCTGCTTTAAAGCTTAGCAAATGTATAGGTCTTGGTCATAAAATGTCAATTAAGACTCCATGTCCATGAACACATATATGTAAAGTTTTATTTCAATATGTCAGTAGCTATAGACGTATGGAGTATTTGCACGCACACGCTAAACCTCTCTTTTAAAGCACAGAAGGGGCATAATTATAATAAATTTCTGTGCAGAGAAATGGACCTTCGTAAGTAACCTCACAAAATTACCCCGAGCACATGTACGAAGTTTCAATTAAATATATGTAATAGAAACAGTGACAGGGCGATGTTGCGCGTTTACCTTAACCAATCTCTATCTACAAATAAGGGCATAATTATGCTAAATTGCGGGTCATAATTAAGGAAATGGACATTACATGCATCAATAACAATCAACTTGCACACACGTATGAAGAAGTTACAATTGCATACCTGTAGCAGACAGAGTGATATTAGAATGTTGCATGTTTACCTTAACCAGAGCGCCGACATTTTGGTGAGTAGAACAGCTCGGACTATTCGGTAAATAGTCGAGCTAAAAATGTAATAAAATAAATACTAGACACTGTTGATGAAATAAAGTAGAAATTATATGAAATCGGGTAGCTTAAAATATATAAAAAGAAATAAATGAATGAGTAAATTATAGAAAATCAAATACTGTGCAGAGAAAACTGAATATGATAAAATCAAGGGCCACCAATTGAATATAATAACATGAAGGGTCGAGTAAATTGAATTTGATAAAATGATGATCCGAGTAAACTGTACATGATAAAATTAAGGGCCGAGTTAATTGAATATGGTAAAATTAAGGGCCGAGTAAACTGAATATGATGAAATCAAGGGCTTAGTAAATTAAATATGATAAAATCAAGGGCCGAGTGAACTTAATATGGTAAAATTAAGAGCCGAATAAACTGAATATGATAAAAAATTAAGGGCCGAGTAAACTTAATATTGTAAAATTATGGGTCGAGTAAACTGAATATGATAAAATCAAGGGCCGAGTAAACTTAATATGGTAAAATTAAGGGGCCGAGTAAACAGAATATGGTATAATTAAGGGGCCGAGTAAACTGAATATGATAAAATCAAGGGCCGTGTAAACTGAATATGATAAAATTAGGGGCCGAGTAAACTGAATTGGATAAAATAAAGGGCGGAGTAAACTGAACATTATAAAATTAAGTGCAAAGTTAACTGTATGTGATAAAATCAAGAGCCAAGTAAACTGAATATGATAAAATAAAGAGCCGAGTAAACGTTATATGGTAAAATTAAGGGGCCGAGTAAACTGAATATGGTAAAATTAAGGGGCCGAGTAAACTGAATATGATAAAATCAAAGGCCGCGTAAACTGAATATAATGAAAGTGCAAAGTAAACTATATATGATAAAATCAAGGGCCAAGTAAACTGAATATGATTAAATCAAGGGCCGGGTAAACTTAATATGGTTAAATAAAGGGCCGAGTAAACTGAATATGGTAAAATTAAGGGGTCGAGTAAACTGAATATCATAAAATCAAGGGCCGCGTAAACTGAATATGGTAAAAATAAGCACCGAGTAAACTGAATATGGTTAAATTAAGGGCCGAGTAAAATGAATATGGTAAAATCAAGGGCCGAGTTAACTGAATATGGTAAAATCAAGGGCCGAGTAAACTGAATATGGTAAAATTAAGCGCCGATTAAACTGAATATGGTAAAATCAAGGGCCGAGTAAACTGAATATGGTAAAATGAAGGGCTGAGTAAACTGAATATGGTAAAATTAAGGGCCTAGTAAACTGAATATGATTAAATCAAGGGCCGAGTAAACTGAATATGGTAAAATTAAGTGCAAAGTAAACTGTATATGAAAAAATCAAGGGCCAAGTAAACTGAATATGATTAAATCAAGGGCCGAGTGAACTTAATATGGTTAAATTAAGGGCCGAGAAAACTGAATATGGTAAAATCAAGGGCCGAGTAAACTTAATATGGTAAAATTAAGTGCAAAGTAAACTGTATATGAAAAAATCAAGGGCCAAGTAAACTGAATATGATAAAATCAAGGGCCGAGTGAACTTAATATGGTAAAATTAAGTGCAAAGTAAACTGTACATGAAAATATCAAGGGCCAAGTAAACTGAATATGATAAAATCGAGGGCCGAGTGAACTTAATATGGTTAAATTAAGGGTCGAGTAAACTAAATATGGTAAAATCAAGGGCAAAGTAAACTGTATATGGTAAAATTAAGTGCAAAGTAAACTGTATATGAAAAAATCAAGGACCAAGTAAATTGAATATGAGCAAATAAAGGGCCGAGTGAACTTAATATGGTAAAATTAAGTGCAAAGTAAACTGTATATGATAAAATAAAGGTCCGAGTAAACTTGATATGGTTAAATTAAGGGCAAAGTAAACTGAATATGATAAAATCAAGGGCCGAGTAAACTTAATATGGTAAAATTAAGGGCAAACAAACTGTATATGATAAAATCAAGGGCCGAGTAAACTGAATATAATAAAATCAAGGGCCAAGTAAACTGAATATGGTAAATTTAAGGGACGAGCAAACTGAATATGATAAAATCAAGGGCCGAGTAAACTTAATATGGTAAAATTAAGGGCAAAGTAAACTGTATATGATAAAATCAAGGGCCGAGTTAACTGAATATGATAAAATTAAGGGCCGAGTAGACTTAATATGGTAAATTAAGGGCAAAGTAAACTGTATATGATAAAATCAAGGGCCGAGTAAACTGAATATGGTAAAATAAAAGGACAAGTAGACTGAATATGATAAAATTAAGGGCCATGTAAACTGGATATGTCAAAATTAAGGGCCGAGTAAACTGAATATGATAAAATTAAGGGCCAGGTAAACTGAATATGTCAAAATTAAGGGCCAAGTAAACTGAATATGATAAAATTAAGGGCCACTTAAACTGAATATAATAAAATTAGGGTCAAATAAACTAAGTAAAATAACTTTAAGGGCCAAATAAACTAATTCAAATAGCTTTAAGGGCCGAGTAAACTGAGGATAATAAAATTAAGGGACGAGTGAATACAATTAAATAAATGGTTGACTAAAAACGTTGCTTAAAAAAAGATTGTCACATCAGCGACGAAATACCATACTGACACCACGTAAAAAATGTAACAAATTGTCATAAACATGTTATAGAAACTCTATGTTGAACATGGGGCAAATGTTTAACAAACTTTAACGTAGGATAATAGAGTTTGCATGTACAAAACTTAATAAATAACAAGCAAATTCGTTGAATTGATATCCCCCGCCAAACTAGAGCTTTGACAGAGACGTGACGTATACCCCAACATACTGCATTGACACAGAATATATACTAAGGGCCATAACTCCGTTATTAACAGATTGTGTACAATGCCATTTGGCGTGCATCACCCTCTTATCCATATTTATAAAGTTTATATAATCATACCAAGTTTCAATTAAATCCGCTAAAGCACTTCCAAGATATGGCTCCGGACACAAAAGAGCCGGACAACCAGACGGACGGAAGAACGGACGGACGGACAACGCCAAAACAATATCCCTCCGCCTTTGGCGGGGGATAATTAACACTACATGCAAGTTTGGTGCATGTAAGTTTGATGAATGTAAGTTTGTATAGTGTCCGCCTAACCTTGTACTTCCTTGGAGAAGTGTGTTTTTTCCGACAGACAAGCATACAAACGGAGGTATGAAGAGACCAACGAACGAATGGAACAAACCCCAAGTGAAGGTTAGTTTACACTGAATCAAATATCCATGGGGTCCCATAATGAAACAGCTTACTTATAAAGCATTGCTCTTGCATTTTCTTTACATCAGATTGTGCAAACTTAGAATCATATTCAAGGTAAATATGTCTTCTTTCGAAAATTGCAATACAAAAGAGTTGTCATGCAAGTTTCAAGAAAATTCTATTAGCCTAAATGCAAGCACCCTCAAATCAGGGGTTCGACTGTGAGATTTCGACAAAAGCAAAGTACTTCAATCAACGCACCCCAAACGTTTATCTTTTAATGAAGTCCCCAATGACATTCACCAAAATCTTGCGGACAAAGATATGATACAGGAAATAACACCTATATGCATGTGTGCGATCGCTAAATGGTTTTTGAACCAGGAGAGAAAAGGAACTCTTTGGAGATAGGTACTTCTTTCGGACTACGTAGGGGTCAAAAATGATTTGTGAAATGTAACCTGAATCCGTTACATTAATGTCCTCTACTGTGCTGCGGGGTTTAACGAAATAAAGAAAAGTAAGCTTAACCCTAAGTGCCGAATACGCGTGGACATTTAACACTGGACTCTGACCTACTTGTACACGTGGTGTTATCCGCGCTGAGGTGATATCCGGTACAGCAGAAGAACTCTTGAATCAAACAATCGGATATCCTCGATTTTGTTCGTGTGCTAAAATAAATAATTTATGTAAGTCTCTAGCAAATAACGATGTTTGCAACAATAGTAATACGTGATTATAGAAGTAATGTAACATTATAAGATACATAAATCTTAGAGGTGAAGAACATAAAGAAAAGTAACCGTAGCAGATTAAACGCTTATATATGAAGAATGAAAGCATATAACCGTAATTCAACCTTAGCAATAGGTTACCTTAGTGGTGTGTTACCTTATTAGATGTGTAACATCAGTAGGACGGGAACCTCAGTAAGTTAGAATAATGCACTCTTAGGTGAAAGTTACATTAGTTATCACTGGGGGCTGACTAGGTCAAAGCGTAGTCCGTTGCTCTACGACGTCGGGTATATGTTTTACTACGAAACATTGTGTCAACCCCCTTCGTTGAGTAACCTATACATTTTATTTGTAGTTCGTTGCACAACCAATTCACAAAGCTACTTTTAATTTTGTTCGAAACAAAGCATTTGAATGATTAAAATTTATGTTCGTAACCTGTTTTGTACTTGAAAATGTTTAATGTACAGTGTATCAAAGTAACATGTAGTTTCATTTAAGTTAAGTTACTGTAATTGGCTATTTTAACAGAATAACCACCTTATGCATTACTTCAAATCAATATATTTCGACTTTAGCTCAAAATCATTGTAAAGGTTGCAACTACGCGCATTTGTAATTAGTTTGTTATTGAAAATAAGTACCATTACTGGATGTTCCGTTCTCTAATCCATGAATACCAGAAAAGATAAAACTCGCCTAATTAAGAAGTGTATTGACACAATGTTTCGTAGTAAAACATATACCCTATGTCGTAGAGAAACAGACTACGCTTTGACCTCGTCAGCCCCCAGTGGTTATATGTAAATCTTTGTATGAAGTAACGCTCGATTGGTTATTTTCGGCTCGGGTACTGCACATGTACTTAAAAGTACCCGGGTACTCTTTAGTATACTACCCGAGGTACGAAACCTATACTTAAATGTACCCCGGTATATGACCAGGTGCCTTTAAACGTTTTTTTTTGTACCCAGGGTACTTTGAAATAGTACCTGAGTCGGTAACGACCAATTGAGCGGAAGTAACATTTTCATAATGTGACCTAAGAGTAGTATGTAACCTTACACTTGTTGCCTGCATCCCCAGAACGGAAGCACGCACGTGGAGTCCACCTCGGTCGTCTGCCACGTGTGCTCACAGGGCACGTGACGCTGTCGAATGCACGAGACTTGAGGGGCAGTCACTTGGTCGGCACACCCTCCGCAACTCACTGTGGACAACGCAGATAATTGTAATGTGTGTTTGTCCGACTACGAATTTTGACTGGTTTATTGATAAAATTTGGAAATTAAGTTGTATGCTTTTTTTTGCTGGTAAAAACATTATAGTTGCTTAGCTCCAAACCCTTGATAGGGAAATAAACTGATTGTTGCGATAATATTGTTAATGGTCTGTTAGTGGAAAATTTAATCGTGGATTTTGTGAAATAATATATACTTTTGGAGCTTGGGAATGGGGACGAATTTCNAATATACCCCTCTCTGGGGGGGGGGGTTAACAGCAGGAATGTTAAAACGAGCATTCAAATACGCTTATACTGGATCATTTACAAAATGATCCTTAACATCTGAAATTTAAATTATTATCGTTGTCAATTGGCCAATAAACAACGAAGGCTAACAATAGAAATTCCGGATGAATACGTACTAGCAGACACTTGAAGTCGGAATCCCCGAGTAACGCCGAAGATTGTCCGGAAAATCACGAGCGTGTGGTTGCGATTGGAGACGATAGGAGACCGGAAGTGGTCAGTCTGAGCGGAGTGGTTACAGCAAAATCGACCTCCTTTAGAGAGAGCAACATATTATGTGAACCTCGTTCTGGGAAAACTGGGCTTAATGCATGTGCGTAAAGTGTCATCGAAGATTAGCCTGCGATGTACGCACAGGGTGATCTGGGATTACACTTTCCGCCTAAAATGGATTTTTGTTTATTAGAAACTTTCTTTTGACGAAAAAATCCATAAAAGCGGAAAAGTGTCGTCCCTGATGTGCGCACTGACCAATCTGGGATTTAACTTTACGCATATGCATTAAGAAACTAAGTACCGTTTTCCCAGAACGCGGCGCATATCATATCACAATCATTTGCCATGCACTTTAAATAGCGTCAGGAACAAAACTAGAGGTTTGTCACAAGCGTGACTTATAGCCTCGCATCGCTTTGTTTAAGGGATAATAACTCAGGAAATTATCCATCATTGCTTACAATAAAGTGTCTCGCACTTCTGAACTTCATGGTGATGGTATCATTTAAGCGTTATGTGCGTGAAAACCGACGCTATATCCCAACCCCACGACGCTTTGATGGTATAATAACGATAGGGATTCATTGTATCCTCATGTCTCGTAAAACTTATTGAATTGTGAGTGTTTTTTTTTCCTCCAAAGATTGAACTTAAAAATAACGAAAATTGATTAACGTCAAAGTTAGATATTGAACCGCGTTCTGAGAAAATCGGCCTTAATGCATCAGTGTCGCCCCAGATAAGCCTGTGCATTCCGAAGGGCTAATCCGGGACGACGCTTTTCGACTGTATTCTATTTTCACTCTGAAAAGACTTCCTTTAAACGAAAAATATAATAACTGCGGAAAGTGGCGCTCCTACTTGCACATGCTAATCTGGGACGACACTTTACGTTCGTGCATAGAGCCCAGATTTCACAGAACGATGCTCACATGTCCAGATAGTCAACTACACAGCAAAACAAGAACTCATAAAACAAGAAGCAGAGTTTACCAGTGAGGCCTAGATTGTCGAAGGGACGGATTTCCACGAAATCTTCACACGGTTTGTAGGGGTCGCTTGCCTCGCAAGCCTCGCTGTGGATATAAGGGGCCAGAAACTGCGACTTTACAACCGTTCCTGGCGGCGACTATAATAATAAGAATTGTGCGTATAATATATAAACATAACTAAATCTAAAAACACGTATCTGATGTAAAATAAATTTCATTCATCTAGCAATCATTGATCAAAACGTGTTTATTTGTTTAATTTTCATGCATCAATTATGAGAAAGACAGTGACCGTAATAGATTCATGGTAATTTTACTGATAAACCAATGTGATGTTAAATACTTTTAAATTAAAATAAATTCATTATAGGTCATGTTGTCACACAATCTTGTTTTCGAGATGTCTCGTTGAAAGGGACCGAGAATCAGAGGTCCGAGAAAACGCTTACCCAATCATCTTTTTCTTGCAGTTGTATATTTAGACCATAAACAATATCAGTGTTTATTTCAATGTCGTTTACTGTAAAATCACCATTATTCGTGGAACATCAATTTTCGTTGATTTTGTAGATTGACCGAGCCACGAATAATTTAACTCTCGTCGGACAATGATCGACGAATATTCTTTTTTTTTCTCCAAAAACTTATATCAACGAATTAACGTGACCTTTTTAATCACGAAATTTCAAGCCGATGAATATAATGACGATAATCTTTTTCAAATACATCTTTTGTTTCCCCTTACCTGTATAAGCCAGTAACATCGTATTCCCGGCTGGTACTGGGACGGATAGGAGGGCGTGGCTATTGTTCTCGTGACGTCACCCGTCAACTCTATGACGCCACCGCAGTCGTCTGAAATGACAATATCAGAGGGGGTAATCACGTGATGGTCAAGATGGCGACTTCCAAGCCGAGACAGGTATTTTTCGCCGTTTTATACCCCGTATTACTTGCATTATTTTTTTTTAATGCCGCTCACTCTCCAGTTACTAGCGTTTATTTCTTATTAATATTCGCTGTATATCTCGACTTTACTCGCTGCGAAATTTCTTAGCGGGATGACCTAATTACAGCTTCTTTAAGAACATTCGCAGCGGGTAATGCGAGATGTATAGCTAATTTTATACGAAATAACGCCCATCACTGTCTTACTGATATGGCTGGATAGTGAGCGTCATTTAAAAAATAAACAAAAGTAATAAATGGTATAAAACGGCGAAAAATGCCTGTCTCGGCATGAACGTCGCCATCTTGACTATCACGTGATTACCACCTCTGTATATAAGTGTTTATCAACATATGAGTTGAACTCTTTAGGGCCGTTCAACGTCTTGCGACAAAAAACGTCGCTATACATTTCTGATACGACATCACTTATTGTGCGTGTTATTCATTGTATTAAATAGTGATCCAAAAACTGAAATACCACTTTTATGGGGCGTGTTCTGAGAAAACTGGGCAAAATGCTTGTGCGTAAATTGTCATCCCAGATTAGCGAAAATCCAGTTTAGGCGGAAAGTGTCGTCCCGGATTAGCCTGTGCGGACTGCACAGGCTAATCTGGGATGACACTTTACGCACAAGCATTTTGCCCAGTTTTCTCAGAACACGCCACTTATATCACTGATATTTTAATTCAGTGCAATACTAAGTTAAAAACGAATATTATAGTTGTATTAAGATCAGGAAATAAGGGAGATATTGCAGCTAGACATTTACCAATAAATCTTTGAACACGAAATACTTTTGTTACATAATTGTGCTTTTCCCGACCGTAAAGCATACGTTTTTTTGTTGTTTTTTTTGCTTTTAATTTTATAAATTTTCTTCACAGCGGATCCGTTATTTGTCTAAGAGAGTTACTCTTTATATCTTAAATAACAATGCAACAAATATTTGATTTAATGTACACGCATTGAGTCGGACATTTGTATGATTGTATTTTGTAAAGACAAGTTGAGTTTGACGTGATTTGATACGTTGTAATAAACACTCTACCCTTGGTTTTTCAAAATTAATAAAATTTCTAAATAAAATGTTATCAAATTTTTTTTTCACGATGATATTGGATATGTAGCGTATTAATATCTTCTGGTGACGATAAATTCGGAATTTTCAATTATCGATTAGCTGTATACCATCGGAAATTTGACCAGATGCATTTCATAGCATTCGTCAATGACTGGATATTGAAAACATTACCTTATTCCGTAATAATGGAAGGTTATTTTATGTGGTTTGTTCTATTTTTATAGATTTTATACTAAAATATGTGCTACAACTCAATTAGCCCTTGAGACGAACGCAATTCGCCCTTATGACGGACAT
Source organism: Dreissena rostriformis (assembly GCA_007657795.1). Classification (NCBI taxonomy): domain Eukaryota; kingdom Metazoa; phylum Mollusca; class Bivalvia; order Myida; family Dreissenidae; genus Dreissena; species Dreissena rostriformis. The sequence continues at coordinate 3,929 of VMBQ01010331.1, read as the reverse complement.
GTGTTTACCTACTGCCAGAGGCAAACGGATAAGAATTAACCACGTATTCATTCGAATTAATATGCCTCAGTCTAAAAAGAATCCCTTAGCTCAAAAACAATAAGAATCACATTATGTTTTATCTTTGTATTTGCGTACTTTTCTGTGTCATCCCCAGTGCGACAAATGGTTCAGTTGTTGCAAACTTCGAATAGACACTAGAAGTGACCATGGCATTTGTCCTCTTTAAAAAACTTATTTTCGTCAACATGTTGACACTTTAATACACTTACAAATTATGTACAGGATTGTAACTGTGAAAATTTGAATTGTTGTAAATGTATGGGATTGATAGCATAATCAGTGCTCAAGACAAATAGGTGTCCGAGTTATGGGCGAATGTGTCCGACTCATGGGCGAATTCAGTGGGTATGGTAAATCAACTATTTTTCAATGAAAATAAGCTGGGAACCAAATAGTTATTTTAAATAGATTCATAAGATATGATACTTAAAGCCTGCGCCAGCTGAGTCCCGGCTTTGATCGCATAGCTTGTTATTTTAGACTTGTACCGTTAACCCGTACGACTCAAGGGCGAGTTACCCTACCATATTTTTATATAATTTTTAATTTAAGGAAACCCTTCACAGCGGATGTTATTCTATCTTAACAAACAAGTGGACCAAGATGACCGTAGATCGCACACCTTGTCCTTAGTTACATTAAACGTAAAGTTTGATCGAAATAGGGACGGCGGTAAAGGAGAAAAATCATTTGCAGAAGAAATGGACAGACACACGGACACTTTGACGTTAGGTACGGACGACGGACAGCGCGGTATAAAAAAAAACGCTCATCATGATTCCGCCGTGCTCATGAGAGCTAAAAATATGTGAAAAACTTCATTGAAACGTACGTGTGGATTTCGAGATTTTTTTACCCATGGGGCGTAATTAGTTTTGACTCGGGTAAACTTAACAATGTTACACACCAAATCTTGAACCTCTGATCCTTGTGGTATCATAGATATTTTCAGTTGTTTACTATATAAGTCTATATTATTCATTTGACCCATGAGGTCACGAAACGTACTTGTGGATTTCGCGACTGTCTCACATCGGTCCCCCGCCAGGCCCTCTGCGCAGCGACACCTGGAGCAGTTCCGGGGGTCCTGGTATCCCTCGTGCATGCACGTGTCCGGAAGTTGGACCGGGGAGCACACGTCTGCAACATAGAGTGCTTATAATCAACGTGATAATCGCTGATCGACATATGCAAAGAGTAAAATTATCGTTGTAAATCTGGGCCCATGTCACAAACCTCATTTGCGAAAAACACGTGCAATTATCTTAATACTTTACGGGTCTGCTTATTTCATGCTAAGTTCTTTTAACATTTAACAAGGAATTATTGCTGAATTATGAGAAAGCAACAAAAAACGGCAAAAAAACGTATTTTACTAATATTTAGCTCAAGTGGTCATCACGTCACGGTGAACACGTCAAACATCATAGAACATACTAATTAAGTCGAAATGCATTTCGCGTATCCCTATATATATTGGTCAGTAAACACATATTGGTCGCCCTGATGTCTGGTTACGTGTCGTCATGACAGGTCTCTTCTTTTGCAACAAGAGGGCCAATATATGAACGAAACATGCTTATTTGGTCAAAACGTATACTCTTTGGTTCATATCCGTTAGCAAAATGCCCATTTCGGATAAAATGTGTCGCGTTCTGAGTAAACTGGGCATAATTCATGTGCGTAAAGTGTCGTCCCAGATTAGCCTCTGCAGTCCGCACAGGCTAATCAGGGACGACACTTTCCGTCTAAATTAGATTTTTGCTAAGCAGAGACTTCATTTAAACGAAAAATGTCATAAAAGCGGAAATTGTCGTCCCTGATTAGCCTGTGCGGACTGCACAGGCTAATCTGGGATGACAATTTACGTACAAGCATTTTGCCCAGTTTTCTCAGAACGCGACTCATATATTTAGAAGTAACGTGCAAGAAGGATATAACTCCAAATCGATACTAATGCCCAATATGCATGATTGTTGCTAAGAACCCAGGTGCAAGACAAACGCGTGAGTTGTTTAAATAGTTATTGCAAAAACACATTCCCTTCCTTAAAACGTGTTCACGTTTTCCAATCATTCATCGAAAAGATGGTCCCGCAATGTCTGTGAAATACCTTTATTACCGCAATATTAGCAGCGTTCTATGAAAACAGGACTTAATTCGTGTGCGAAAAGTGTCGTCCCAGATAAGCCAGTTCAGGCTAACCAGGGACGAAAATTTCCGTCTATAATGGATTTTTGGAAGAGAATTCCCTTAATTTGAAAATTCCATAAAAGCGGAAAATGTGGTCCCTGATTAGCCCGTGCGGACGACTTTTTCCGCACATGCATTAAGCCCGGTTTTCCCACTGCGCGGCTCACAAACAATCGTTTGGTACCGTTACAATACGCCAGGTTAGCAAGTTTGACATCGAAGAACGACAACTCCTCCCTCTGCCCCAATGTGTGCTGAAACAGCGGGTTAATGGCTTCTATAGACAACTGACTGCTGTCCCGTGCGTCGAACTTGCCGAATGCCTGCAAACGAAAATGACCGTAATTACATGTACTCTAACTTTCCGAATTCCTGCAAACAAAACGGAGTCAATAAATTGCTATGATCCTCGCTCTGGGTAAACGGGGCTTAATGCATGTGCGTAAAGTGGCGTCCCAGATTAGCCTGCGGCGTCCGTACAAGCTAATCAGGGACGACACTTTTCGCTTTTATAGATTTTTTTTTTCGTTTAAAGGAAGTCTCTTTTAAAAGGAAAACTCCGTCTAGGCGGAAAGTGTTTTCCTGGCAGGCCTGTGCGGACTGCGCACGCTTATCTAAGACGACACTTTACGCATATGCATCAATCCCCTGTAACGTTACGAATAACTATTTTTGTAAATTACTAACATAATAATGTAGAAACGATCGTAACAAACAACAAATTCATGTGTTTTTATATAGATTTATTGACAAACATTGACCATGTTTGTCAATAAATCTATATAAAAACACACCTGGCGGGAATAAACCGCCGTTCCTGTGTAATTGCTTTATTAAAGTTAAATAAGGGAACTAGCCGCGTCAGTGGTTTTGAATTGAAATATTCGATTATCTCCCTTCTCAAAAGTACGGTTTATTGCTATGTACTTCTTTGTAAACTTAACATGCCGGTATCATCACTAGTGTATTGAGAAAATTTTCTTTAATTCGAACTGATTTATTTCAAATTCTATCACAATCGCTATGATTTTAAATAAGCCCTGGTAGTCCGATAAAAAAATCAAATCGTACAGGAGTATTTACTCCAAAATGCAGGAGTAGTAAAAACAGAATCTACTAGTCCGACGGGACGATAAAAAAGTAAATGACATATTTTTCTCAAATATATTAGCAAGAAAATCGGTTAGAAAAATCCAGTAAAATGGTAGAAATGTCCTACCCAAACGTATGTTGACATAAGACGATCTGAAGAAAACTTAGCGATAACCCGTACTTTAAACAAGGGACATAATAAAACACAATAGTGACGGTTAACACTGTCCGTCACGTACCTCGCCGCTGTAGTGCATGACGGAACCGACGTCATACGGGACATTGAGCGTCGTGATATTCTCCCACGACTGGTTCACGAAGTTGTGGAGGCAGCCCATCTGGATGTTCTTTGGCCGGATCCTGATGTGCTGGTTTCGGTCGTTCCGCGCATGCTCGTGCCAGAAGCCCAGCGCGTGACCGATCTCGTGCGCGACGATTCCTTTCTGGAACGAGTTTTGGTACGATGAACATTGATCTGGAGCCGTATTCACCAATCCATTCTTAGACCTACGAATATACTAAGTCCAAATAATGCATCAAGCGTTTGAATATATAATGGCTGCCACTAGTGATAATGTCAT
>VMBQ01010330.1:12512-26294 GCA_007657795.1 Dreissena rostriformis | reverse complement strand
ATCTCGTCGTAAGTTTAATGTGTGTTGTCAATCCAATGCCGTCGTTAGTTCAATTAGTGTGGTCAATCTAATCTCGCCGTATATTTAATGTGTGCTGTGAAATATCTTTCTTATCCCGTCGTAAGTTTACTTGTGTTATTAATCCATATCGTCTCAAGTTTTGTGTTGTCCTGTTCAGGTGAATGAATGGTTGCTACCTCAATGCGCTGTATTGCTATGTTTGATGGCGTCAAGGATTCTAGATACAAGGCAGTTGGAGGGATGGAATGGGGTTCCGGTAAACAACTACCATCTGTTAAATGAAATTATAGGAATACAATATTATATTATGAAAAATGAAACTACACAAATGTTGCTCTACAGGAATACATCTATCTATATATCTATCTATCTATCTATCTATCTATCTATCTATCTATCTATCTATCTATCTATCTATCTATATATCTATTCTATCCATCTATCTTTCTTTCTATCTATTTTTCTATCTATCTATCTACTCACAAACAGGGTAAAACGACACCATTTTAATGTTGTCCGTACTGTATGTTGTCTCCATTAGCTGTAACATCACTCAATGCGGAGAGTAAATCTGTCATACGGTCAATACAATTGTTTCCATGGTAACGACTATACAGTAGAGTAAGTGATTGTGTTCCGCAAGGTTGCAATTAATAGCGTTTGCGTTTTTAACCGTTTTAAATCGTTTTTAAGCGTTTGTTTGCGATTTTTTGCGATTGTTTGCGCTTATTTCATTGCGCATGCGTAGCGATGAAAACCGATGTATAGGCTGGGCGTATGTGCACTATATTAAGATATGTCCTATTAATAGATTTACAGCAGACAATCCCAGATATCGATAACTCCCGGATTACCGCCCCTGAATACTCGCGCGCGGTATTGAAGAATAATACAGGTTACAATATACTAAATAGTTTTGGAGTGCAATTCTATACTCTCAAAAAAAAGAACGTCATTTATTAGCAGACACAATTCTATGTAGGGGCACTTGCCATGACTTCATTTTAGAATGTTTCTTTGTGCATATGGTAGGGAAAACATAGCTGTTTAGTAGAAATTCACTCATTTACTTAAAGGTTGGAGACTACATGAGACTTTGACAGATGGAAGGGAACCATCCTGAACTGCAGAGAAGCCGGTAAATAGATGGCCGAAAAACAGTGACCGTTGATTCGTGTCGAGTTCTTTCTTGCATAACGCATGACCTTTCTTTTTTATTGTTTAAATCAATTCGGCTTGAAGTACTCTTCGAGAAAAGGTATGGGTATGAGGATCTCTATGCGCAAAAGTTTGACTTTATTTTGTGTTAAAGTTATTGCTTTCACATTGAATTTGTGTAGGATATCTTTTAGTATATTGTGACCAACAGGGACTTATATGTTTGATCCTTGAACAATAAAAGGATGCGAATCAATTTTATCTAATGTGTTTGAAGATTGAAATAGTTTCTGTTATCAAAAAGATTTTTTTTAATAAATATTTGATCAGTTATTTGGTGATTAAAAGACAACAAGGTTCGTTTGCAATGTTTTAAGATTCATAAGACTCGGCATGAATTGATTTCCCAGATTGTCATTTTAAATGTTATCAGAAGGTGACGAATGTTATCTTATCATAATAACGGTATCAACACATGTGCATGTGGTGTCACAGACATACCAATTAATACTTAAACCCACCCTTGGGACATCGCCTTCCACTGAGGGAAAGTGTTCGTGCCTTTATCGCAGATGTTTTCTCGAATGTTTTTTTCAAGACCATTAGATCTACTTTGCTTAAATTGACATTCCGTAATTAACGAAGAAAAACATCAATTATTGTGTTCGTTTTGTATTTTTGTGTGTGCAAATTTAGACTTTATTTCGAAAATTTAATAAAGCATTTATAAGTTTAGGAAATGTAGAGAAAATCATTGGAGCTATTAAAGTTCATTTAAGGCTCCATATTTTTCATATTGCACATTTTTATCGTAGATTTAGATACTATTAAGAAAATTTAATAAATTATGAAATCAGTTAAGTAAACATTATTTAAAGAATAACATAAAAATAAAGTTACAGGCAAAAGCTGATATGTACTTTTCAATAAAAAAAGTATGCCATATCCTGACATCTTACACAGTTTTGCTAATTAATATCTCCGGTACTTTTTCATTTAAAATTTATATCTGGCGAGAGGTTTTTTGTTTTAGCCTGAGAGCGATTTTTTAGATATTAATTAAAATAAAAACTTCAGTTTTAGACTAAACCAGATACATACTTTTTAATAAAAAAAGTTTGCCTCTACAAGAAATGTTACATAGTTTTGCTTATAAATATTTATGACCAATTTTAGTTTAAATCACAAACTGTATTTGGGCTTTATATTTTATATATCTTTTAAAAAATATACTTAAATAAGTAATATTATTAAAGAAAAAATAAGTGTTTAGACAAACAAAGATATGTACTATTCAATAAAAAAGTCTGCCTCGGTCTTGCATGCGGAAAAAGAAAACACGCGTGTGTTTTTTTCAAATGCGCGGTAGACAGATTTTTTTGTAAACGTATAAGTCTGTGTTGTTGTTTTTAATTAATAGTGTAAGTTATCCTTACGTTCAAGGTTGAGTACTGTATTATACTATTCCAGAAATTCAGTCATTGCGAAAATTTCTGCGACAAGATGCGGCATTGGACTTCAAAACATATTGAAACAACAATTAGAAAGTTAAAGAGTGCTGGGTGCAACTCGGTTGCAATTGCTAAACGCTTAAGACTTCATCATTCTTATGTTATAACTGACCGTGGTGTACGAAATATTCTATCCAAGGTTAATGGGAATAACGTCGAACGTCGTCCGCGAAATCAGGTGAAAAAAGTGAATAGAGAGCATGTCGATTTTGTGGATTTTTTTTATATTAATAAAGATTGTTCATACTGTTTTGATACTTAAGATATTTTGAAAAAATATGAAGTTTCTCATATAAATCAATGTCATAAATTTTCTTAGTGAATACAATTGTACATATTTGATACATATTTGATAAACTACATCAATTAATAACTTTAATAAGATAACATTTTAATAGCCAAGGAAATCAATGTGCATTGTTATCAAGTCACGTATACACACTAAACAATATGGCCTGCGTCATGCGAAAATAGGTTTTATGCCATATGCGGCCCGATTAGCTCCAGACAAGCCTGCGCATCCGCGCAGTGTGGTTAGGAGTTACCCTGTCCGCTAACTGGACCACGCAATCTTGCGTGAATAGACCCTTTTCACAATAAGCCAAAATTGATAAGAGAACGAAGTCACGTGACTCGCAGAATTCCAGAACGAGGCTGAACGTGATGTCATTTATAATATCACGCAATGCCGTATCTTATTTCAACCAATCACGCTTTTGAACATTTGGCGACGTAACGATTTTGTCAACACAAGATGACAGTGTCAGTAAATATATACTTCCCAATTTAAGTGTCAATAAATTAAAAACATTTTCTTGATTAAAGTACTTGTTTTTATTCACATGTTTGCACACATTTTGACACTCTTCGTTTTAGCATTTTTTATAGCGGTTTTTAATCAAAGATGTATCAAATAATCTTGTTTATTGATATATCTGTTGTTTAATTGTCCCTGTGTTCAGCACAAACCCATTATCTAGTTTTGATCAGATACTCTGCCGACATATACTAACTAACAACAATGTTAGGTCGATGTGTGGTCATTTACGAACAATTTATGATACCCCCATGTCTTTTCGTGGTAGTAGTATTGCGTAGTCATTTCTTTGAGTAATTAAAAGCCAAATACTCAACTGTTGCTTTAATTTGATATGTTAGAGTTTGTAAAAAATTAAAGTTATTTGCCCAAACAGATTGTCAGAAACTTAAGAATGTCAAGATATTAGAAGTTTAATCATAAAAATAAAGTGCTTAATACACATACATTTTAAATATCTTTAAAATGTAATGCTAAACATTTAACGTATTCAGAGGGTACTGGTAAAATAAAACTCCGTCATTACGTAGTCCTTTGAAGAGTGTACGTTAGTGTACGGAACGAATTCCAGACATTTGTTCCCGCGGTCAATCGTTCACACGCTAATTTTAACAATGTGGACATTCGTTTCTTAGTTATTTAGACATCTCGGACAATCGTTTTCACATTTTTTCACATCCCGGACGTTCGTTCCAACGTTATTTTGACAGTCCGGACATTAGTTCATGCATTAAATTGACAGCCCTGACAATGTTTCATTCATTTGTGTTATCCATTACATTCGTTCCTTATTTATATATAATAGAATACGTGAAAACAATGAACGGAATAAAACAATAAGAACCGCATAAGAAGTTGATATGCTGTTCTTTATTTAACTTATAATTACGATGGTAAGCATAAGAAAGATATCGAAGCGGCTTTTTGTGAATAACCATTGTAGTTTAGAGTAGGACGTGTGTTTCTTTGCGTGCGAATGGCCCACAGACTGACCGCAATTGGACGTTAGAAGTTATATGTTGGGAGTGAATTTTAAGGAATGGGCCATTATTCTACATACATATTGTTTACACAGTTTGCTAAATCAAAGTTTTATAATCGACAAACTGTTTGAATCGACTTATAGTTAACAAGTTAAGTTAAATGAATTTTCGACAAAATGTCAGTCAGTTAATTATTTAGTCAATTAATCAATTAAAATCATATTGGCCGGCTGATTCTGAATCGGCTTACTGTAAACAAGTTTGGTAAATTGAAATGGCTAATCAAAGAAGATAACCTTTGCTTGGAATATTGCTCTGTTGTTTAGTTTTGCATTTAACTGTAGGGAGCAATGTCCGGACTGTCAAATAACATAGGAACGAATGTCCGAGCTGTCAAAATAATGTATGAACTATTGTCCGGTTTGTTGACACACCATTCGAACGAATGTCCGCCGTGTCAAAATTAGCGTAGGAACGATTTTCCGTGTGAACAAATGTCCGGATACGGTGCGGAACAACATAATTAAAACAAGCATTTTCGTTTGAACACAACGGGGTTGAATATTTCTTTCGAAAAATACAAACAATAACGATTTAGGATATAAAATGCTATTCATGTTCGCTCATAATCTCTTATAAAGAAATTTCAATATACATGTATAGACAGTTCAATTTCCACCACGTCCGTGTGTTTCACTTGTATATAATATTTCTCCAATATTGTCATTCACTCTTAAATACAGCACACCAACACACCAATACCTTTGAGAATTATAATCATATAATACTTTTTTTTATTCTGCGGCTTATGTATAACTTTGTTTTGAGCAATTATTTATGTTAAGTCTTCAGACCACCTTTACTCTGATGTGTTAATGGTTTACTCGTATTTGTGTAAAGATAAAATAAAATTTATAAATATTCACTAATTGTACTAAATAGTATGTCGTTTAATTATTATTTAGGTTGTTAAAATGTTTATTAAAGAAGTACTTGTCAATTTATTGACTTAACACATACTGTAATAATGTTATAACCGTCCCGAATGTAAAAAAAAACGGTTAACTGTTCTATAACTATCGATATTCTCCACCATTTGAATGACATAGTTATCACGTTAAGCCTCGTTCTGAAATTGGACGCTCACGTCATATCTAAAAATAGCAACATAGCCTATATTAGCGACAAGCTAATTCACGTGGACCTACGTGTGATACAACCAAGCAATAAAACAAACAGTACTATTTGTACATACCGTTATTTTCACAAGATAACTAAGCAAATCCCTGGGGTATGAAGTTCACTGAACTCGTGTCATAAATCCCTGGGATATAAAGTTTACTAAACTCGTGTGAGTCGTTTTGATTAACTGAGTTTTAACTCCAAAAATTAATAAATGTTTAAGATGTTTTTATGTACTCTGTATTACTGAAAGACCGTTTTTTTCCTGCTTGTCTTACTCATGAATACCTTTTAAAAGCGTCGACTTAATTATAATGTATTAAAAAAGCAACAACAGGTTTTATGTATTGAAACAGGGATCTATTTTGTATAGTTCCCTGATTAAAAGCCAAAAATATCGCACACTTTATTACCGTATTAAATCACCATTAACACTCAAAATGACCGAATATTTCGTAAAATATTTCGTACAATAAAGTCAACCCATAAAATATCACTGCCCCTTATAGCAATAGCCAAAAGTTCAACGTCAGATCTGTTAACATAGATTTAACGAGATACACATTGTTGTGTTTCACAATATATTCCATAAAAATGTCCTGCATATATATATATAATGTTAACACTTAAATGGTTTACGAACATGTGTTGAATATATGTGTCGTGTTCTGAGAAAACTGGGCAAAATGCTTGTTCGTAAATTGTCATCCCAAACTATCCTGTGCAGTCCGCACAGTCTAATCAGGGACGACAATTTCCGCTTTAATGGCATTTTACGTTTAAATGATGTCTCTTCTAAGCGAAAATCCAGTTTAGGCGGAAAGTGTCGTCCCGGATTAGCCTGTGTGGACTGCACAGGCTAATCTGAGATGACACTTTACGCACAAGTATTTTGCCTAGTTTTCTCAGAACACGACACATATTGTCCCACAAAAAAAAGCATTTTTGATGAAGTTGATCATATTTCGAAATAATGTATAGGAATAATTAAACTCCAGAAACAATATCTGGAAATGAACTATTGTCCGATAGTGTTAATGAAGGCGAATAACCAATTGTCAATACAATCCAAATCAAAAACGTACAATATATAAAGTCACTATGTAAGCAAGAATATGATATTGAATAAACACTTGTGACTGAGGCACAGAGACATTTTCTAGGTTAATGTAAAGCACTTCCACTAATACAAATGTCGCTTGGACGCAATTTTCGTCAATCAGAGAAGAAGAAAAAGATTCTATCGTTACTGATAAAGAAAAGTTGAGGACTAACATGCCTCTATGGATCAGTTTTGTTCTTTGAAGTATTTCTAGAAATGTATTAGAGTTGTAAAGATTACAGCGGTAGACAATGTTTCCCTAATTTTTCAGAGGGCGTCCAGCTCAATTGACCGGTCATCAAGTAATGAACTTTGTATTCGTGTCCTATATTCATGTTGATGAAACGTAAAATTAAAAGTGAAGTGTTATTTTAAAGGTTCCAAATTATTTCATTTTTGTTTAAACATGTAATGAAAGAAATAGCAAACACCTTCACGAGTCTTCTGTTTTTAGTGACCTCAAAGTTACCCCTGAAACATAAGAAAAGGTAAACACGACCAAGGAAGGACCTTTCGGCCTTTTATCGACCTCTCAGTAAACAATCAAACATAACAAACAGTAAACACCTTTCGGCCTTTCGACCGGCGTCGGTCATGCTTCATGTTTATGGGTGACTGGTCGGCCACTTAACAAATGCATTCACAATGGTTGCAACAGAATTTAATGTTATTGTGGCTAAATTCGGATCAAGACACGGCCTTTAAATATTTTCTTACTTGATTTATGTGTTTATTTGTGTATTTAAGCTAAATATGCATATTCGAATAATTGTAACACATGTCAATAAGAGTCTCCTTGTTTAAGGTTTAATAGACCCTTTTCACAATAAGCCAAAATCGATGAGAGCGCGAAGTCAAGTGACTCGCAGAATTCCAGAACGAGGCTGAACGTGATGCCATTTCTAATACCACGCAGCGCCGAATCTAATTTCAAACCATTACGCGTTTGAACATTCGGCGAAATAACGATATTGTCAACATACGATGAAATCGTCAGTAAATATATACTTCACATTTAAAGTGTTAATACATTAAATACACTTTCTTGAATAAATTCCTTGTTTTAATTCACACGTTGCACACATTTTGACACTCTTGGTTTGAGCATTTTTATCACGGTGTTTAATCAAAGATCTATCAATAATCTTGTTTGTTGATATATCGGATGTTTAATTGCCCCTGTGTTCAGCACAAACAAATTATCTCGTTATGATCAGATATTGTGCCGACATATACCAAATAACAACAATCTGTCATAAACCACACGTTGTGGCTGTCTGGTAATTAAACACAATTTATGATACCTCCATGTCTTCTCGTGGTAGTAGTATTGCGTAGTCATTCATTGGAGTAATTTAACGCCAAATACTCAACTCATTTATAAGATATGTAAGATTATGTTAAATTTGAATGTCATTTTCCCAAACACATGGTCAGAAAGTTAATACTGTATAGATATTAGCCATTTTAATCATAATAATAAAGTGCTTAATACCCATACATTTTAAATATTTTTTAAAGTGTAATGCTAAATATTTTACATATTCAGCGGGTACCGGTAAAATACAGCTCCGCCATTACGTAGTCCTATGAAGAGTGTACGTTAGTGTACGGAACGATTCCCGGACATTCGTTCCCACAGTCAATCGTTCCAACGCTAATTTTGACAATGCGGACATTCGTTCCTAAGTTATTTTTGACATCCCGGACAAACGTTTTCACATTTTTTGACATCCCGGACATTTGTTTCAACGTTATTTTGACAGCCCGGACATTAGTTCATGCATAAAATTGACAGCCCTGACAATGGTTCATACGTAATTGTTATCCATTACATTCGTTCCTTATTTATATGTACTAAAAAATTGAAAACGATTAAACGGAATAAAAAAATTAGAACCGCATAGAAAGTTGACATGTTTTTCTTTATTTAACTTGTAATTATGATATTATGCATTAGAAAGGAATCGAAGCAGCTGTTTTGCATAGCCATCGTATTGTTAAGTAAGACGTGTTCGTTAGAAGTTATATGTTGGTAGTGAATTTAAAGGAATGAGCCATTATTATACATACATATTGTTTTCACATTTTGCTAAATCAAAGTTAAGTAATCGACATGCTGTTTTGATTCTGCTTAAAGTTTACAAGTTTCGTTAACTAAATTGTCGAAAAACTGTAAGTCAGTTAATTAAATAGTCAACTAATCAATTAAAACTAGTTTAGAACAATATTTTCCGGCTCATTCTGAATCGGCTTACTATAAACAAGATTGGTAAATTAAAGTGTCGGCTAATTAAAGATGATAACCTTTGATCGGAATATTGCTCTGTTGTTTAGTTTTGCAATAAATTGAAGGAACCAATGTCCGGACTGTCAAATAACATATGAACGAATGTCCGGGCTGTCAAAATAATAAAGGATTGATGGTCCGGGCTGTCGAAATAATGTATGAACGACTGTTCGGTTTGTTAATACAACGTACGAACTTGTCAAAATTAGAGTATGAACGATTGTCCGTGGGAACGAATGTCCGGACGGTACAACATAATTAAAACAAGCATTTTCGATTGACCGCAACGGGGTTAAATAATGTTTCCGAAAAATACAAACAATAAAGATTTATGCTATAAGATTCTTTATAACATGACTTACGCTCCAGGAGTGAAATAACGTAATGCTCAATTTTGTTTATTACACGGATGTTATTTCACTNAGTTCAATTTGTACCACGTCCGTGTGTTTCACTTGTATATAATAATTCTTCAATATTGTCCTTCACTCTGAAAGAAATTTGATTCAATGTTAAAGTAAACATAACATTTTAATAGTGTCATGTACTTCGCGTTTTAAACTGCTTTGTCTTGTGGTTGCTTCAACACCTCTTACACGTTCGATAGTTCATGAAAAACAGCTCACACCAACACGCCCATAGCTTTGAGAATTATAATTATATAATACTATTTTATATGTGTTTTATTTTGCGGCTAATTTATATCTTTGTTTTGAGCAATTATCTATGTTTAGTTTTTAGACCACCTTTCCTCTGATGTGTGAATGGGTTACTCGTATTTGTATAAAGATGAAATACAATTTATAAATATTCACTAAGTGTACTAAATGTCTTTAAATTATTATTAAGGTGTTATAATAGCTATTTAAGAGGTACTTATCAATTTATTGACTTAACACATAATGTTATAATTTGTAAAAATTACAATCAACTGCTCTATAAAAATCGATATTCTCCACCATTTGCGTAACATAGGACAAGAAAGTTATCACGTTCAGCCTCGTTATGAGATACGTGATATCTATAAATAGCAACAGTGTAGGTATTGTGAAACTGGTCTATTGTAGTAAAGCGGTTGTACTTGTCTTCGTACAAACTATTTTCTTTATTTACATTATATTCTTAATTTTGTGTTCGTACTTTTAAATGTCATATCCAAAGGTGATTTGTAATAATTAGAAAAGGTTATAACCTTTCTCAACTAAATTCATGTTAATTCAACAGCGGACAGCATAGTTCCTGACCAGACTGCGCGATTGGAAAGGCTGGTCTGGAGCTAAGCTGACCGCACAGGATATACAGCACATTTTCGCATGAAGGTAATGCAATATACAGAATCAACATATGAGAAGATAACATAGCAGATTACAAGCACCATATGTACATGAACAAAAGAACCGAAATATGAGTAAAAACATAAACGTCAATTATTACCTAACTTTTTTAATCTTAAATTAAATGGTTTAAACGAAATATTCATTATTTTGCGTTAACAATATCTTGGCTTTATTTAATTCGTGAATATTCAAAAATGAATCATTAGTCTGATCATTGGCAAATAAATAATTATATCGTATGTTGTGTGACAAATAATACACTTTAAACAAGCAAAAATTATTTGCCAAAATAAATTAGAATTATTATTGCCTTGCTAATTTTACGGTGCGGTGTGATTTCTTTGCGTTTTTAATTAATAATTCAACAGAGGATATTTGTTGGATTTGGTGGAATGTCGATTTTAATTAACGATATATCATAGACTTTTTTTCTATGATCCCGAGTTAATTAAAATCGATATTTCACGGAATGCAACACATTTTATTTTATGCTAACAAATAATTATTTTTGTATTTTTGCTAATAAAATATAAAATTTATTTCACAACGCTGTATAATTTCTTTCCCAAAAAGTATGTATTTTTAAAGTATTCATTTATTAAGAATACTGCGACAATTAAAGACACTTACTTTACTTAAGGGTCTAATTATATGCTTATTGTATGTGTTTTCCAGTGCATCTGTTTTAATTGATCACCCCTGATAATGGTCGCTTCACTGCGACCACAGCAGGGTGTCAATAAACAGGGGTATAATATACTTATGTAAAGACCACTGTAAAGACCTACTATACTTTATTAGGGTCATTATTTGACCAAAACGCATGTACTATACTCCTGTGTATTGACACACTGCTGTGGTCACATTGAAGCGACCATTATCAGGGATGATCACTTAAAACAGACGCACTTAATAAATTAATACTTTTGCTGTAATGTACGGAAGAGTATGGTGACCCTTCTTTACATAATATATATTATATGTATACGGAAATAAATGCATTTGTTTTATATATAAATCAGCGAACAAGAATTGTTTATGCATCTTTATTCAAATTTAACACTTCTTTTTCCTTCTTTGCTCATATTATCTGTATACCAACGTCATCTATATGGTCTGTGCGTTTTCATTATAATATGTTCATAATTATTACCTTATTTTTCATAATTATCATGTCATCCATGTCGTTATACTGTTGTATTGTGCATTTGGCTAAAAAGCAAGTTTAATCTTAAGAGCTAATACATGGTGTTGTTGTTTTCTCGCATACGATATGTAAATAGAAGAGAAACTCAGACGCCATGTAGTCCCACAGCGTCGTGAAATAAGCACGGACGAATCCACATTAACTTCAGCAAATTGTTTGTGTTTGTTTAAAATGTATTATTTGTTAAACAACGAACACAATTATTTAGTTGACATATTTAATATTTGACAAACGTGCCATTGTATATAAACACTAAGAAAGACATGTCATTTCCACACAAAAACGAATCATTACACCCGTATAATATTACAAACGGACTTGTAAACATTTTCTCTTTTTTATATAAACAAAAATCAAAACTATCGGTAAAATCGCTAATAAATGCTAATATTGTTAATACAATACAAGATTTGCAAATGTATGGCAACTGATCAAAGTTTAAGTAATGATTTAAATGCATCTAAATTTAATGAAACGCACAGAAATAACACCGCGCTGTGAAATTAGCAAGGAAATAATAACTCACATTAATTTTGGCAAATAATTTTTATTTGTTTATCTTTTATTACTTGTAACACAACAAACGATTTAATTGTGTATTTGCAAATAAACAGACTAATGATTCCGTTTTGAATATTCGATTTCTTGCAATCTTAAAGTCGTTACGTGTTGGTTTATCAATTGCCAATTGATTGTATCGTTATTTTTTGTGAAGAATGCTTACGGAAAGGCATGCACGAAATAAAATTTAAAAAATTGTACGCACGCGAGTTTAATACGTTAAAATAATGGACGGTGAGGAGACAATACGAATGATAACAGCCGATTTGAAGATATAAGGTACATTCAAGTATAGCGATATGATCAAGTCAGATAAAACCGGGCGACTTTCCACTATTTCATCATATTGGACACGTCTGCATTTAATAAGTTTAATAAAATGAACGGTTATGTACGGTGGCAAATAAGGGACATGGGAAATATTGTATTTAGCGGTCTCTATGACGTTCGCGCGCGATAGCTTTGATGCGCGATCATGATAGCTATTACGTGCGCACGCTTCATCATTAAAACTCATCATCTCCACGAATGGAACTTTTATGATCTTACTTTAAGAGAATTAAACCGTGCCTTAATTTCTATAAATCAGTAAGCAAATGTTCACAGAAACTTAGACAATACGCAAAATATCATTTTAAAGACAAAGTCATCTATATTAGATAATATTAGCACATTTGAAAAACATATTGGCGTGCTTTGATGTGATGCGAACCAGAATGAAAGTTGGGCATGCCTCACACTTTTTCAGATAGACCCGCGTTTACAATTTATTCAGATATAATTGTTATTAGTAAATTTGTCGCCAGTTAATGTACCACGAATGAAAATATCGCATCTCTGCAAAATAAAAGAAGATGAAACACAATAAATCCTAATTTTAGAATCTGCTGTATTTCCTTGTAAATGCTAGTTTCATCTACAGTTCAAATAGTTCAACACTTAGGAAGCAATATATGTTTTCAACTAACAAAATAACTACTAATAATGTATTGATCCGAAACTGCTAATAACATATTCGGAACATATTCGCAGTGGTAAATACTACTTCAGAAACATCATGAATAATGTTTGGTAATACAAAAAAACGTAACACTTGCACTTCTTAAATACATTTAAACACACCATCGTGTATAACTATCAACTCAACTTTGACGGGTTGTTCCATTCTTCTGACCTAACATCATTTCCTAGATAACAAAACGCTTTATTGCTACAATAGAATAACGCCCCAAGATAATTTTGACATCTGATGTTTTAGTATTTTGTTATGTAGGTTTTGTGTTCCTATGCTTATTTGTTATATTGTTATGTTTGTGTTTGTTAATTAAGTCGGTGGAAAGTTATTCATAGCATATGTTTTATAATGTTTGTATATCATAACGACAATAAATAAATATTGATTTATTTGATTTGATTTGTCAATCACAGTTTAAATAAAAATTAAACAGTTTAAATCTTCTCATCACCATTATCATCACCAGCAGCAGCTGCAACAGCATCCGTATCATCAGCATAACATCACCAGCACCATCGTAATCACCTTTAGCAACATAAATATCCTCCTCCTCCTCCTCCTCCTCCTCCTTCTCCTCCCCCTCCTCCTCCTCCTCCTC
>VMBQ01010329.1:4711-26299 GCA_007657795.1 Dreissena rostriformis | reverse complement strand
TATGCACTAGAACACACTCATCAGGGCCATCTTTAATGATTTGCACTAGAACACACTCATCAGGGCCATCTTTAATGGTTTGCACTAGAACACGCTCATCAGGGCCATCTTTAATGGTATGCAATAGAACACGCTCATTAGGGCCATCTTTAATGGTATGCACTAGAACACGCTCATCAGGACCATCTTTAATGGTATGCACTAGAACACACTCAACAAGGCAATCTTTAATAGTATGCACTAGAACACGCTAATCAGGGCCATCTTTAATGGTTTGCACTAGAACACGCTCATCAGGGCCATCTTTAATGGTATGCACTAGAAAACGCTTATCAGGGCCATCTCTAATGGTTTGCACTTGAACACGCTCATCAGGGCCATCTTTAATGGTATGCACTAGAACACACTTATCAGGGCCATCTTTAATGGTATACACTAGAACATGCTCATCAGGGCCATCTTTAATGGTATACACTAGAACACACTTATCAGGGCCATCTTTAATGGTATACACTAGAACACGCTTATCAGGGCTATCTTTAATGGTATGCACTAGAACACGCTTATCAAGGCCATCTTTAATGGTATGCACTAAAACACGCTTATCAGGGACATCTCTAATGGTATGCACTAGAACACGCTTATCAGGGCCATCTCTAATGGTATGCACTAGAACACGCTCATCAGGGCCATCTTTAATGGTATGCACAAGAACACGCTCATCAGGTCCATCTTTAATGGTATGCATTAGAACACGCTCATCAGGGCCATCTTTAATGGTATACACTAGAACACGCTCATCAGGGCCATCTCTTATGGTATGCACTAGAACACGCTCATCAGGGCCATCTTTAATGGTATGCACTTGAACATGCTAATCAGGGCCATCTCTAATGGTATGCACTAGAACACGCTTATCAGGGCCATCTCTTATCGTATGCACTAGAACACGCTCATCAGGGCCATCTTTTATGTTATGCACTAGAACACACTCATCAGGACCATCTTTAATGGTTTGCACTAGAACACGCTCATCAAGGCAATATTTAATGGTATTCACTAGAACACGCTCATCAGGGCCATCTTTAATGGTTTGCCCTAGAACACGCTCATCAGGGCCATCTTTAATGGTATGCACTAGAACACGCTCATCAGGGCCATCTCTAATGGTATGCACTAGAACATGCTCATCAGGGCCATCTTTTATGGTATGCACCGAGATACTGGCACTCATGACTGATGTTTCTCTAAATATAGCATGTCATCATGTTTTAAATGACTGATGTTTTTCTAAATGTAGCATGTCATCATGTTTTAAATGACTGATGTTTCTTTAAATGTAGCATGTCATCATGTTTGAAATGACTGATGTTTCTCTAAATGTTGTGAGAAGTCATGTTTAAAATGTCTTATGTTTCTCTAAATGTAGCATATAGATTCTAGTCATGTTTTAAATGACTGATGTTTCTCTAAATCATTAAATGTAGATTATCTTAATGTTTTAAATGATGTATTTTTCTCTTAAAGGGACTGTAAACCACGAATGATGAAAAAAGAAAAGTTCTAAAATACCGTATTTTTTTACAATTATTAGTTTATATTGATTAAAATATCACTACTGGTATATTAGATTACTTGAAAAAAGTTCATATTTTCAGTATATTCGGTAATAAAATTTCGCGATTTGAAATCGAAAGTACATCGCAAAAATAGGTGACATAACGATATACACACTATAAATAACGCAAGTAGATTGATCATTTTATATATAAAATATATACAATTCACTACGCATACACAATTTGCATTCCTGGGTTTACAACATGACGATGATGATCAATCTACTTGCGTTATTTATAGTTAACTGGTAGTTACCTGGTATTCATACCCAGGAAAAATAAATAAAGTAAAAATAAAAAATAAACTTTTTTTCAAGTAATGTTATATACCGGTACCAGTCGTGATATTTTAATCAATATAAACTAATAATCATAAAAAAATACAGTATTTTAGAACTTTTCTTTTTTCGTCATTTGTGGTTTACAGTCCCTATAATGTAGCATGTAGTCATGTTTTAAATGTGTTATGTTTCTCGAAATGTAGCATGTAGTCATGTTTTTAATAACTGATGTTCCTCAAAATGAAGCATGTTTTAATGTTTTAAAAAACTGGCTTTCTCTTAATGTAGCGTGTTTTTAGGTTTTAAATGACTAATTTTTTTTCTAAATGTAGCATGTCATTATGTTTTCAATGACTTATTTGTCTCTAAATGTAGCATGTACCGTAATTACTCATAGTTTTCGGACACTAAATAATAATAAAAGATCATGTGTCCAAACAATTTGATTCAAAAGATATTCCCAAATTACAGATGTCTGAAAATTTTGCGACACAATCACAAAATACTGATGTCTGCTGTATAAAGTTGTGTGCCAAATCGTATTGATTAAAGGTTGTTAAATAGAATGCCATTCATTTATTTTAATGTTAAATTTTGATTGTAAGCAATGAATGTTAAATTATGACATATGACACAACTTAAATTTTCAAAATATTGGCACTAATTGATATCATACATTTTTCTCTTAACGATGTCACTGCACGCAGTCCAGTTTAACAATTGTCTTTTCTACATGGATATTTACCAAATGAGTCGTGTTCTGAGAAAACTGGGCATAATACATGTGCGTAAAGTGTCGTCCAAGATTAGCCTGTGCAGTCCGCTTTTATGAATTTTTCGTTTAAATGAAGTCTCTTCTTAGCAAAAATCCAATTTAGGCGGAAAGTGTCGTCCCTGATTAGTCGTGCAGTCCGCACATGCATTATGCCCAGTTTTCTCAGAACACGACTCAAATAACACTTATGTATTCACAGAATTTATGACCGTCATCCTGTTGTAAGAACACATGTTTGTGGTGTGACTGTATTCTCTCCAATACTTTGGAATTATAATAAAATACCAGTGTCGTACAAAATTTAAGAAAAATTTAGGGTCATTAATTATGTGTGAAAAAGTGGATGTTCGAAAAATAGTCTCCCAAAATAAAAATTTTGGCTGAAAATAAGGGCGTCAGAAAAGTTAGAGTGTCGGAAAGCTAGAGTTATTATGGAAGTCATGTTTTAAATGATGATTGTCTAATGAAGCATGTAATCATTTATTAAATGACTCATGTGTCTCCAAAAGTATTGCTGTTTTCAATTACGGATCATGTATTTTCAGCTCAAATGACAAGAACTGGAAGTCTGGCATTACAAGGAAGAAAATCAACTAGAAAAACTACAAGGAAGGTACTGGCATCTTTTTTTATCAACCATCGGTTTAAACGAATCTCATGATCGCATTTTTCCTGCATCAAAAGTGATTTTATTTTCGTAATATTGAGATATATTTGCAAACGGACCATGTATTCCATAGCAGGGTAACAAACATTACCATAAGCTGTTCTTTTGCAACTTCAGGGACATCGGCCGAGTTTGGATGCTGCAAGAAAACGAAAACAGACAGTGGGAGCACAGTTTAAGGTATGCTTCAGGCGTTAAACAAGTTACTGGATAAACAATTGGATTCATCTTTCTTTTCCAATTTTTATGTACAATTTTACAATTTTGTGATCATTTCAAAATATGTTTCTGTTTATAATAGTTCCTAATGATCAATGTACACCCCTGCTGCCACTGCTAGATGCTCTGACTTTTCCCAGAATTCCCTGCAAGTACTGATGATGTTATCTAACCTTTCCCAGAATTCCCTGCAAGTACTGATGATGTTATCTAACCTTTCCCAGAATTCCCTGCAAGTAATGATGATGCTCTGACTTTTCCCAGAATTCCCTGCAAGTACTTATGATGCTCTGACTTTTCCCAGAATTCCCTGCAAGTACTGATGATGCTCTGACTTTTCCCAGAATTCCCTGCAAGTACTGATGGAACGGATGACAGCAGCCACGCCAAACTTCATACGCTGTCTCAAACCAAACCATGTGAAGGCGCCTGGAAAATTTGATGATCAGTACATAAACAAACAGGTATATTACAAAATATATGTGTAAAGTATATATATATAAACATATAAACTGTGAGAAATGTTTCACAAAATTGCAGAAATCTCTTCGCAAAGTGTAGTTTTTCTTTCTTTTAATTTGAGCCTCGATTTGTGAAAAGGGGGTTTAATGCATGTGCGTAAAGTGTCATCCCAGATTAGCCTGTGCAGTTTTCACAGGCTAAGCATGGTCGGTACTTTTTGATTTTATTGTGTGTTTTTTTCGTTTGAAAGAAGACTGTTCTTGCTGAAAATCCAGTTTAGGCAGAAAGTGTCATCCCTGATTAGCCTATGTGGATTGTACAGGCTAATCTGGGAAAACACTTTACGCACATGCACTTAACCCCTTTTTCACAGAGTGAAGCTCATTTGTATGTAATCGCATGCACAAGCATGCATTCCTGATCTGATTATATGCTTAACCCTTTGCATGCTGGGAAATTTGTCGTCTGCTAAAATGTTGTCTGCTGAATTTCTAAAATTAGCATTTTCTTCGATTTTTTTTCATAGAAAACTATCAGAGTAGCAAACAGTTTGGATCCTGATGAGACGCCACGTTCTGTGGCGTCTCATCTGGATCCAAACTGTTTGCAAAGGCCTTCAAAATCCGGTTCCAGCGCTCAAAGGGTTAAAACGTTGTATTTAGGTTCTCTACAAAGTTTGTCAAAGGAATATACCAAGAAGACTACATATTTTGGTCCATATTGCTAATCTATTTGATTACCGGTATAGATATTCAGATACAAATGTTGGCATACTTTGACATCCCTAAGATTAGAATTGATAGAAAAAATTGATATAAAGACATTTGAGAGTTTATTTTATTTAAAATACTGTACATGTCATTAACAACATTAATGAATGTATACTGGTATATGTATTCAGTGTTGTTGTAAAGATCAGATATATTTGTGTTACTAGCTGTTGTACACTGGCATGTTGGAGACAACCAAAATAAGGAGAGAAGGTTTTGCAGTGCGTCCATCTTTTGAAGACTTTGTGAGCAAGTAAGACCTACATTTTATTCTTGTATGGTGTTCACATTGTACATAATATACAACAAAAACTCTTTACTTTTTGGCTGTGGATGTCATGATGTTTTTTAATATCTGCTAGATGATGTAATGGTTTTACCACTTCCTATGGCTCAGTGGGGTGTTATCGGCCTGTGTCAGGGCTGTGCTACCATGTAGCTGGTGTTTCCAGATACATGGTGGTACTGTGCAAACAGGGCTTAATGCTTGTGCATAAAGTGTTGTCCCATATTAGCCTGTGCAGCCTGCACAGGCTTATTAGGGAAAACACTTTCCGCTTAAATAGTATTTTTTGTATCAAGCAAGTATGTTCGTAGCAAAAATCCAGTTGAGTTGGAAAGTGTTGTTCCTGATTAGCCTGTGCGGATGGCACAGGCTAATCTGGGAATACACTTTACGTAAAAGCGCTAATCATCTTGACCCATGTGGAGGCTGTTCTGCCATGTTGCTATGGTTTCCAGATACAAGGTGGTGCTGTGCAAGGCCCAGCTGGCCGGTACCCGGCAGAACTGTCAGCAGATCCTACAGGCAACCAGCATCAAGGGCTGGCAGGTCGGGCACACCAAGGTCTTCCTCAAGTACTTCCACATTGACCAGCTCACAGAGGTCTTAGAGAGGATGGGACTCTCTGCGATTGTCCTTCAGGTACTCTCTCTGCCTTATGTTGCTAAGGTGACATTTGACAAGGCATGATTGCTATGTTAACAGTAATGGTGAAATTGAAAGACTTACCACATCTGCAAAAACTTAAGATCTAATGAAAGTTATAAATAACCTTGATATTGATATGGAATATTTGTGTTTTTTCAATTATGTACTTTACTTTATATGACCCATGTCATGCGAAAATGGGTCTAATGTCATACCTGCCGATCCTAGCCCCAGACCAGCCTGCACAGTTGCGCAATCTGATCAGGAGCTACGCTGTTCGCTATAAAGTCATAAAGGTTTAGTGGTCTAATTAGCGGATAGGGTAGCTCCTGACCAAACTATGTGGATGCCCAGGGTGGTCTGTAGCTACGATGGCCCGATATGGCATTGAACCCATTTTTGCATGATGCATGTCATATGGAATATTTGTGATTTTTCAGCGCATAATAAGAGGTTTCTTGGCCCGTCAGCGTGTAGCCAGAAAATTGGAGGTTGCTCGGCAACAGGCTGAGAAGATTGCAGCCCTTCTAACACAAATTGAAGATTTGTCTTTGAAAGCTCTGTCCCAACAGCAGTTCGTGCAGAGGAGTGACAAAGATATTCCATCTAGTGAGGGCTTGAATTAATTGCTAGGTTTATGAGGCTAAAATAAAAATTATCTAGACATCATTATGCGAATCAGACTCAATGTGTTCCAAATGCCTAAACTACTTTATTCTTAAATCACTCAACAATAATTGAGCCTCTGGGAAAACGGGGATTAATGCTTGTGGGTAAAGTGCCTAAAGAGACGACACTTTCAGCTTTAATGGTATTTTTCATTAAAAGGGAGTCTCTTCTAAGCAAACATCCAATTGAGGCAGAAAGTGACCTCCCTTATAAGCCTGTGCAGACTGCGCAGGCTAATCTGGGACGAAACTTTATGCACAATCATTTAGCCCCGTTGTCCCAGAGCTAGGCTTACATGTGTGTATATTCTTTTGACAGTGTTATTTACACTTCCTTTATGATGTCAGGTTTCTTTGGGCGTGTGGACAGCGTGGTAATGCCAAGTGCCCCGCCCCCGGTGCCTGACTTCCCCTACACGGGTCTGTCCTCTGTGGGTGGGGCCAGTACGCGTAGTTACCTAGAGCCCACACCACAGAGAACACAAAAATCATTCACAGACTTCGGGACACAGGTAAGGACTCAAAGCAAGCCTGAGTTTAGTTTAAACCTATTTATTTAGCTCCATTGCACTTAAAGAAGTTACTACTTATTCGAAACGTTCTCGAGTGCGTTTCCTGGGCCTAGAACCAGTATTTGATGTCTTTGGGGGAGATCTAAACTAAAGATAGCTCCCACATTGAGGATCAAACCCGTGACCTCGCGGTCCCTAGGCGGACACCATATCCATTACACCAGGGCGATGTTTAAGTTTGTGGCAAACACAATAATTCCTTCTTTATCCCATTTTCTATTTGACCAGCATTAAATGTGTAGATGTGACAAACTTTCATACAAACTTTGCAACAAATATCCAGTATGTCCACTATTCTATGTAAGTAATCATATTAAGTAGATATGCTGTGTTGATGTTCAGGCCAGTGACAGTGAGAGTGACATCTCTGACGATGACTTTACGCCTGTGCAGTCCACAGTGCACCCGGGCCACAAGGAGGCGTCAGTCACATGGTTCCAGGACACCCAGGCCACTCAGATATACGACCCCACACAGGCTAACTTCATAGCTGAGTGGTTCCATGGCGTCATATCCAGGCGGTAAGCACTAAAGAACAATAAGGGAACGGGGCACTTATTGTGTTTATTGACATAATGGATTTTTATGTCCCCCAGTCATTACTTGGGGACATATTGTTTTTGCCCTGTCTGTTTGCTGGTTTGTTTGTCTGTTGGTTTGTTTGCACAAACTTTAACATTGGTCATAACTTTTGTAATATTGAAGATAGCAACTTGATATTTGGCATGCATGTGTATCGCATGGAGCTGCACATTTTGAGTGGTGAAAGGTCAAGTTCAAGGTCATCCTTCAAGGTCAAACATCAAATATATGGGTCAAAATCGGGGACATAGTGTTTCTCAAACACATACTTGTTTCGTTGTAACTTACTTTTTACAGCAAGTCAAAACTCAACTATCAAAGTAAATAAATAATTTGTACAATAAAAAGGAAAGTAAACTAGACCTTGAAGAAATTTGGATACATCAAGCCTGCATGGAGACCCTGCATTGGGGCCAGTTGGGTTACATTGTTGCTAAAAATAGTTTTGTTTAAATAACATCAGTAATGGTGGAGGTTATTTGATGTGTAGGTATCTTACAAGCTTATCTAGTGAGGGATTGCGTTTGGGGCCAGTTGGGTCAAGGTGACTGTTACTATAAAAAGAAAACGAAATTTCGTTCAATAACGTATGTTTGGGTGGAGCTATTTTTCTTTAATTTTGTGTGAAGGTAGTGTGCATTTGGAGACAGTCGGGTCAAGGTCACTAAATGTGTCGCGTTCTGAGAAAACTGGGAATAGTACATGTGCGTAAAGTGTCGTCCCAGATTAGCCTGTGCAGTCCGCACAGACTTATCAGGGATGACACTTTCCGTCTAAATTGGATTTTTGCTAAGAAGAGACTTCATTTAAACAAAAAATGTCATTAAAGCGGAAAGTGTCGTCCCTGATTAGCCTGTGCGAACTGCACAGGCTTATCTGGGATGACACTTTACGCACATGTATTATGCCCAGTTTTCTCAGAACAGGACTCAAAT
Source organism: Dreissena rostriformis (assembly GCA_007657795.1). Classification (NCBI taxonomy): domain Eukaryota; kingdom Metazoa; phylum Mollusca; class Bivalvia; order Myida; family Dreissenidae; genus Dreissena; species Dreissena rostriformis. Next base: position 17,818 of record VMBQ01010329.1, on the reverse strand, counting down.
AACTTTGATTTGAGGTATTGTGCTGAAATTTGAGTTTAGCTAGAATACATACAGACTATCCGTCAGATTGCATTTGGGGCCAAAAAGGTCAAAGTGAAGTTCACTGATACATAAAGTTCTGCTCATTAGCTAGAGTTTTGATGGAAGTTTTGTATTGAAATTTATATGCAGTCCTTTCTTGGGATTGTACAGTTATTTAAAGTGAAGGAATTGGCAAAGCAATGAAAATCTAGTTTTGTGACACGCTGCATTGCTTGTTGTTATCCAATTTATGTAATCAATGTTACTTTTACAGAAAATTGACCATCAAATATATTGGCACTGTCATGATATCAGGTTACTGAATGAATGTACATAACACTGTCAAAGCAAAGGAATAGTCGAACAAGCTGTCTTGGGACAACTCTTGTTAATTGTGAATACTGGTGAATCAATGTAGGTTTTATGTCCCCCAGTCTATACTGGGGAACGTATTGTTTTTGCCCTGTCTGTTTGTTGGTTTGTTTGTTTGCGTCAAACTTTAACATTGGCCATAACTTTTGCAATATTGAATATAGGAACCGTATATTTGGCATGCATGTGTATCTCATGGAGCTGCACATTTTGAGTGGTGAAATGTCAAGGTCAAGGTCATCCTTCAAGGTCGAAGGTCAAATATATTGGGGGGGGCATAGTGTTTCACAAACACATCTTGTTTCTTCTTAAAATAAACTTTTGTGCAAGAAGTAAGATAGTGAATTACTGCCACTTTTCAGTCAATCTGAGAAGCTTCTTACCCATAAGCCTGTGGGCACCTTCCTGATCCGGGTCAGCGAGAGCAGGTTCGGCTACACCCTCTCCTTCAAGTAAGTACACACTGTATAGGCACATAGGTCCACATACTCATTCTGCTACTTTAAGCAAATACAAACAGATTAATTCTTGACATACCTTCTTACAGACCAGCATGGTGTGATATAGAGTCGTTAATATATAGTCAATTTACTGACCTTTTAGCAACTTAATCTTACCTTGTACAGAATACTTGTTTGTTTCATTGGCCTATCCTTGTCACATGGTCACCTTGTATGTTTGCATGTTAGGTCAGTAGCTTTTCATATTAGTTAGGCAAGTAATGTAAAATAAAGTGGCAAAAGGGAACAAAATGACATCATTAAATGCAGTATAGGTAACTTGTCTTCTGTTCCAATTTTGAAGCTTGAAAAAGAATGTCACTTGGTAGATAAATTCTTTACACAGCTTCGTATTAACCTTGCATGGTGTGATATAGGGTCATAAATTTATATTTGGCTCATGCTAGGCTGTCACCCAGTATTAATTTACTGACCCTGTATCACAGCGTACTGGGTCAAGAAGAAGCCATATAACTAATAGTATTGGGTCAGTAGGGACCGGTGCAATAACTATCATGATGCTTAACCCTTTGCATGCTGGGAAATTTGTCGTCTGCTAAAATGTCGTCTGCTAAATTTCTAAAATTAGCATTTTCTTCGATTTTTTTTCAAAGAATACTATCAGAATAGCAAACAGTTTGGATCCTGATGAGACGCCACGTTCTGTGGCGTCTCATCTGGATCCAAACTGTTTGCAAAGGCCTTCAAAATCCGGTTCCAGCGCTCAAAGGGTTATGCTATAGTCTATTTCCCACAACTTGCTGATGGTGACTGGTTGCTGTTTCAGAGCTGCTGACCGGGTGCGCCACTACATGATTGACCAGCTGAGGAATAAGAAGTTTGTGGTGGTCGGTGAGGACAAGGTGTTCAAGACGCTCAGGGACATAGTGGAGTACTATCTAAATGTATGTGCCTCTAGAACGGAGCCGTAAAATTACAAATGCAGCATTTGATGTCTAAGCTGTGTTTCTTGTCCACAGAATGTCTATCCTGTATTCAAAAAGTATAACCCAAATATTTTTAATTTAAATGGTAGTTTATTTTTAATGTCATGTATGGATAAACAATTTATTTACGAAGATTTAACATGTTTTAAACTGTATATCACAAATTTCGTTTAATTCTTGACCATATTGTTAACTGTTGGGTCGGTATATGTAATGATGGTATGTCACATATCCAGATCTCCTGATTGGATATCATCTAGTTTATATGGTAACCCCTATATTGGATCCATGTGCTGGTTGTTTAGGCTAATCAAAATCTTTTGAGGAGTCTTTCTCAACCAAGCGTATATTTATTGCCAGTTTATTTGAAAAAAAATATGATTATGAAAGTTTATGTAATTATCTTTTGATGGTTTTAGAACAAGATTTCTAACTGGGAAGGGTATTTAACAGATCCCTGTGGACAGGTATGGTACACCTTTATATTTAAAAAAATTTACTAACAAGAAACATACAGATCACCTGTTTTTATTATAAAGTGTACATTTTATAGGAATTAAGCTATGTATGCAGAATGTGTAAGTTAATAATTACTGCAATTACTAATAAACACTGTTATACAGCACAACAGTTATATAGTTAAACAATGACTTTTACATATTTTCTTTGAATTCAATATTCTAAATATAATCTTTGGACTGGTTGTTAAATGAATGATATTTGCATCTTTATATTATTTATTATCAAGATTTCTAAGAAATTTGCATCGTAATATAATTTATTATAAAGATTTTTACTTGCTGAAATACTCAGTTTCCAAGCTGAACAACAAATGGTTGAAAAACATGTATGACCTCCGACTTGCAATTGTAGAGATTTTCTTTTATTGTAAACCTCTGTGACCTTGACCTTTAATCTCTTGAGCTCTATATTGATAGTGGTCTTACTTCCCTTATGACATAACATCATACTATTAAAATTATCTTAGCATAAAGCATTCCCTATATATTGTTTGGAAACAATTTTTCATGTAACAAAACCCTGTGACCTTAACCTCTAACTGCTTGACCTAAAAAGGTTAAGTCTTCTTTCTTTCCTCTTAAAAAAACCCCAGCAACGTAACTTCGATGATCGTAGATCAAAGCATTTAGTTTTCATTTCCCTGTGACCTTGACCTTTAACATTCTAAAGTTGATAATCATCTCCACAAGAAACCAGCATTCCAATTTATGGTAGGTCAAAGTGTTCTATTTCTATAAGGTGGAACAAGTTTCATTCTTCTAGCTCCATTTTCCCTGGCCATGACTAGTTGTCCTAAAAATAAATAAGTATTCTTTTCCTTCCCAAGTAACAGGTATACCAACTTAAATTATCCTAGGTCAAAGTTTTCTCTAGATATCATGCAAAAAGAAATTTCCATCTTACAAACCTTTTTAATCTTGACCTTTGAAATGTTGACCTAAAAATCAATAGACCTCTTAATCCTTACCTCCAAATTAACCCTTTGCATGCTGGGAAATTTGTCGTCTGCTAAAATGTTGTCTGCTAAATTTCTAAAATTAGCATTTTCTTTGTTTTTTTTTCAAAGAATACTATCAGAATAGCAAACAGTTTGGATCCTGATGAGACGCCACGTTCTGTGGTGTCTCATCTGGATCCAAACTGTTTGCAAAGGCCTTCAAAATCCTGTTCCAGCGCGCAAAGGGTTAACCAGTGTAGCTACAAAATGATCGTAGGTCAAATCATTCTCAAGATGTTTCTGTGGATACCAAAATTAATGGTCTACAGACAGTCCAACAAAAAACTGAACGACCATCATCGACTGACAAACAGATGCAAACCAATATATAAGCGCCCCACTTTCCACTTCTTTGAAAGGGTGGATGTGTCTGTGTGTTAGGGGGTGGAGGGGCGCCAAATGAACTATCTGGATACTTTGTTTAAAAGTATGATGATTTTACACCTACATATTTTGCACACATTTCAGACTGGAACTGTAAGTGGTTTATAGACTTGCTTGTTTTGTGAGGCTAAGCATACATTTACTGCATTATACGTTACTTTACTCTTATTTTGTTGTGCCATATATGATTTGTGTGTCACTAAAGCATATCAATTAAATTTTAATGTGTTTGAAATTTGCTGTGCTGATTGGGGGCACTTTTTAACTCTGTGAGCTATTTTTATTGGAGGATAGTCTCTTTTTTTCATCCAAAGTGGTTAAACAATTAGGTGCATTTGTATGGTGGTGTGGACCTGACAAGTACTTGTTTTTATGCCCCCGGTAGGGTGGCATATAGTAATCGCACTGTCCGTCCTTCTGAAATTCCGTCACACTTTGCGTTTAGGTTTTGAAAAATGCTCATAACTTCTATGTCCCTTGAGATATAACCTTCATATTTGGTATGCATGTGTATATGGACAAGGCCNGACAAAATTAAAAAAAGTTGTTTCATATTCGCAAATTTTCGCGTTTGTTATGATATTTTTGAGGAAATAGTAATACTGACCATTTACAATGCTCTTAAATATCCATTATATGCATCTTTTGACGATTTGAAAACCTCAAAATCATAAAGCGTCGTTCGACGCGAAACGATTGAATAATTTGGAAAGTTCTGTTATTGTCGCTATATTTTGTAAAACTACGAGGATTGCTTATATATGGTATAAAATACGGCTATTGTACATACTTGTCAGGATGGCCGAGCGGTCTAATTGGTTTTTACTCCAGGACCCCGATGGTCACTGGTTCGAGCCCTGATGAGGTTTACTTTTTTTTTCCCTTTTTAAATTGTATTCTTGTTTTTTAACTGCAGATTTTTAGGTCAAATGTTTGAATTTATCAATATAGAGCATTTAATGACATGCTTCAATACATGCCAAAATCTAGTGGACAGTCCCTTTAAGGGGTGGAGGGGGGCCAAATGAACTATCTGGATAATTTGTTTAAAAGTATGATTATTTTACACCTACATATTTTGCACACATTTCAGACTGGAACTGTAAGTGGTTTATAGACTTGCTTGTTTTGTGAGGCTTATCATACATTTACTGCATTAAACGTTACTTTTCTCTTATTTTGTTGTGCCATATGTGATTTGTGTGTCACTAAAGCATATCAATTAAAGTTTAATGTGTTTGAATTTTGCCGTGCTGATTGGGAGCAATTTTTAACTCTGTGAGCTATTTTTTATTGGAGGATAGTCTTTTTTTTGCATCCAAAGTGGTTAAACAATTAGGTGCATTTTTTATGGTGGTGCAGACCTGACGAGTACTTGTTTTCATTAATGTTGCACAACTTAGAATCTCATTGTCAAGAGATATCTAGCAGATGGGAACACTGTAGTAAGTTGTGGGAACAAGATGCCTGAATTTTGGTTACAAAAAAAAATGTGGGAACAAGATTACTATGTTGTGGTAACAACATAATAAACCAATCAGAATACTCAGTGCATGTTTTGGTGTGGCATTAATCTGACAGAATTGTGCTCAATAAAGCTTTTTAAACTGCATTCTGATAGGTTGATTTTGATGTTACCACAAGAATGTTTTTGTCTCGTCATAACTTTTATGTCGTTCTCATCACTTACAAAGTCCTTACCACGAGTTTATGTTGTTCCCATGACTTAATCAGTCAATAATATAAGTCATCTATCTTGATTAACTTAAGTCATGGGATTGATGTAATATGTCTTTTCCCGGACCTTTCCCTTATTTTGTGGTGGTAAAGACATGGATAAAACCATGCATTTGTCACATCATTGCCACATTACAGTTGGCACAATACTAACTATATTGCATTCAATCTTAAACACAGCAAGTGTTGTATTTCACCTGAAACAATTCTATAAATGATATGTATGACAAGGATATTACAAAATACAAATTGTTATAAAAAATGGCCTAGATTTGGATTTAAACACGATTGTTACAGTCTCTCATTTGTGAGAAAAGACTTAAGACTATGGTATGGTTATTGGATTGGTCAGTCTGTCTTGTTTCTTGTGCGGAGCATAGCGCAGGAAGGATTGAATAGATTCATGTTAAACTTCATATGTTTATAGAGGGCTTTAAGGGAAGTGCAGAGTACAGTAAGACAATAATCATTGTACCTGTAATTCTTTTCCTACCTGAAAACATCGTCATTGTCTTTGTCATTGTTATCCTGTTTTTAGACATAATTATTGTCATTGTCATTGTTATCCTATATGACGACAAATCTATTGCCTCTGTCATTGTTATCCTATATGAAGACAAATCTATTGCCTCTGTCATTGTTATCCTATATGAAGACAAATCTATTGCCTCTGTCATTGTTATCCTATATGAAGACAAATCTATTGCCTCTGTCATTGTTATCCTATATGAAGACAAATCTATTGCCTCTGTCATTGTTATCCTATATGAAGACAAATCTATTGCCTCTGTCATTGTTATCCTATATGAAGACAAATCTATTGCCTCTGTCATTGTTATCCTATATGAAGACAAATCTATTGCCTCTGTCATTGTTATCCTATATGAAGACAAATCTATTGCCTCTGTCATTGTTATCCTATATGAAGACAAATCTATTGCCTCTGTCATTGTTATCCTATATGAAGACAAATCTATTGCCTCTGTCATTGTTATCCTATATGAAGACAAATCTATTGCCTCTGTCATTGTTATCCTATATGAAGACAAATCTATTGCCTCTGTCATTGTTATCCTATATGAAGACAAATCTATTGCCTCTGTCATTGTTATCCTATATGAAGACAAATCTATTGCCTCTGTCATTGTTATCCTATATGAAGACAAATCTATTGCCTCTGTCATTGTTATCCTATATGAAGACAAATCTATTGCCTCTGTCATTGTTATCCTATATGAAGACAAATCTATTGCCTCTGTCATTGTTATCCTATATGAAGACAAATCTATTGCCTCTGTCATTGTTATCCTATATGAAGACAAATCTATTGCCTCTGTCATTGTTATCCTATATGAAGACAAATCTATTGCCTCTGTCATTGTTATCCTATATGAAGACAAATCTATTGCCTCTGTCATTGTTATCCTATATGAAGACAAATCTATTGCCTCTGTCATTGTTATCCTATATGAAGACAAATCTATTGCCTCTGTCATTGTTATCCTATATGAAGACAAATCTATTGCCTCTGTCATTGTTATCCTATATGAAGACAAATCTATTGCCTCTGTCATTGTTATCCTATATGAAGACAAATCTATTGCCTCTGTCATTGTTATCCTATATGAAGACAAATCTATTGCCTCTGTCATTGTTATCCTATATGAAGACAAATCTATTGCCTCTGTCATTGTTATCCTATATGAAGACAAATCTATTGCCTCTGTCATTGTTATCCTATATGAAGACAAATCTATTGCCTCTGTCATTGTTATCCTATATGAAGACAAATCTATTGCCTCTGTCATTGTTATCCTATATGAAGACAAATCTATTGCCTCTGTCATTGTTATCCTATATGAAGACAAATCTATTGCCTCTGTCATTGTTATCCTATATGAAGACAAATCTATTGCCTCTGTCATTGTTATCCTATATGAGACAAATCTATTGCCTCTGTCATTGTTATCCTATATGAAGACAAATCTATTGCCTCTTGCATTGTAATCCTATATGAAGACAAATCTATTGCCTCTTGCATTGTAATCATACAACAAAACATAATAATTACCGCTGTCATTGCTATCCTATATGAGCTTAAATTTATTGCCTATGTTATTTTTTATTATATATGATGTCATAGTCATTACCTCTGTATTTTTTTTCCTATTTAAAGACAAACTTATTACCTCTGTCATTGTAACAATATGAAGACACAATCATTACATTTTTATCTATTGTGAAGTCGTAAACATGGCCTTTGCCATTTTTAATCTATTTGGAGACATATCTATTGTGTTGGTCATTGTTTTCCTATATGATGATATACCGTATGGCCTCCGTATTGTTATTCAATATGGAGGGGTACTCCATTGCTCTTTCATTCTTAGCCTATGTGAAACAATCTGGATTTCAATGGCTTTTGTGTTTTACATATATTATTTGGTTATTTTGTCATTAACTTATTGGAAAAGTAATGCTTGACTCAAAATAATTTTATTCCTCTTGTTCTCACTGATATTCAACAATGTAATACGAACAAAATATCATGACAAATGGAATGTGCATTTTATGCTTGGGAACTATAATTATTATACAATAATATTGTGTTTATAGCCTTTTAATGATTCAAATACATGATCAAAACCAATATTGCAGGCATGCATATTTCAGGTACAATTTAAGCGTAACCACTATTTTAAATGTGTTGATGCATAACTTATCCACTAAAAACTGGGGATGAATTTTGTACTGAGACAGAATATTTTATATAATAACTAAATATATTAGTTTATCTTGTTGTTGATTTCCTTTATATAAATATTGCCAAAGTTAAATGATATTGTTAAATGTAATACATTTGATATTTCTAAAGTAAAATAAATTGGCATGATGATAAATATTAGATTTTTTGCTCATAGTTTAACTGCCTACACATATACCCCAGCACTCATATAGCAGAGTCATTCCTGTGCAGCAATTGTGTTGAATATTAGCAACCTGCTTCATCTGAACCCTTGCATCAAGTAATCTGGTTTATTCAAGTTAAATGTAATCAATATAAATATGTACTATTTTATAGTATTAGTGTTCATGCATAAGATGAAAATACAGGCCATATTTTTCCCGTGCTATATCATTGTACACTAGGGGTTAATTGATATGTTTATTTCAGACATTCTTGACCAATGTCTTCACAAACAATCATTTTTTGTATTGAGCCAGAATAAGCATGTGAGCCACATTCTGTGAAAACTGGGCTTTATGAATGTACCTAAAGTGTCGTCTCAGATTAGCCTGTGCAGTCTGTACAGGCTAATCAGGGACGACACTTTCTGCCTTTAAGGAATTTTTTGTTTCAAGAAAGTCTCTTCTAGACAAAAATGAAGTGTAAGAGGCAAGTGTTGTCCCTGATAAGCCTGTGCAGACTGCACAGGCTTATCAGGGACGACACTTTAGGCAAATGCATTAAGCCCAGTTTTCCAAAAGTGAGGCTGATATGAAAGCCACACTGAATAGCTAATAGTTGATCAGTTTACGTGTCTGTCTGTAGGAAGGCGAGGACTGTGACTATGGCGACCTGGTCAATGAAAACTTCTACTGGAAACTGGAGGCAGAAATACAGAGACAGGCGAGTACAATATTTCCAAAATGGGCATCTCATTTATCAATAAGATTTTAATGTAAGCTTTTTTCGGTGTAGCTGTCTAACTCAGGTTTTGACCTTTATTGATCTGTATCAGCAGCAAAATAAATATTGGAGCAATATATGTATCCCGGAAAAAAAAGAAAAAAAGAAAAAAAAAAGACTACTTTTTGGAAAAACTCACTAATCTGCTGGTACAAATAAAACTGACCCATCTATAATCTTTTCAAAATCACACATCGTATCAACCGTTATGATTTAAAGTAAGCTATCATTGGTTGATATAATGGACCAGGGTTGTTTGTACCGGGGAGATTAGTGGGGTTTTCTAAACTCATGATTTTTCGGGATCAGTCTATTTCCTGTCAGAATCAATAAAGTTATGGTTCTGCATTGGCCAAGATTGAAAATTAAAAAGATGCAGAATTGTGCTTTGCAATGAGGCTCACCAAATGTTAAGCGTGAGTGAATGTCATTTAAAAGAATGTTGAGCAGATACAACAAGTCCACACTCAACTCTCCAAAGAACTTAAGTACAAGTTAAGTTTTCCCTTAGGAGATTTGTAAATACTTGCCCTGACCTCTTGTGTGATGTGGCTGTTACAGAAGACAGGCAAGGTGCGTGGTATTAGAGAGAGCACAGCCCGCCCCCTGCCCAGCCTGCCCGCCCACATCACTGCCGGAGCCCCAGGAGCCCCGCCCATACCGGACAGGAACTACAGGTCAGTAGTTCAACAACTCCATGGGCTGGGATCTGTATAGTAGCAAACGGGAGCATTCCTTGTTGGAAGTATAGACATGAAAACAATTAAATAGAAGAAGGATCTTTTATGATTGAAGCTAAAATTCAATCATACGGTGTGTTAAAATCGTGTTCACCTGATAAGGAAAAGAAATTGTAAAACATTAATATTTACAATAAGAATGATGATTATTAAACAACACCAAATACATTCTTTATCAATATGATTGAATTATGTTGAATGACAAGCATTTGTGTCTTACCCAAAAATGAAATGAAAAGGGCTGAAAGGCAACAGATACTGAAGTTCTTTGAAAGTCAATATTGAAAATGTATGTTTATAGAGCCCTTAGGCAAGCTTTTATGAATACAGGTTAGAGACTATGTTTTAATTATGCTGTTGAACACTTATTGCAGTGTGGCCAGGGAGCGTGTGTCCAGCCGACCGTTACCACGGCGACCAGACGAAGTCTACAAGCGTCTGCTGCACAACCAGGCTGATATGCATTCCCATGGCAAAAAGAACTGAGGGGGTTGGGCACATGCAGGCTGTGACACATGCTGATACAGTATTTGTCCTTGTGGAAGGAACTATGGTTGTGTTATACAAATATATTCTATATATTTTTGATAAACAGTCTAGAGATTTGTTCATGTAAAATTTATATGTTTACCAGCATATACTATACATAAGTCTGTTTTATGTGTTGTTCATGTGCTATATATGTGATATATTCAGTCCCTATTATTAATTATTCAATTAAGAAATGTGTGTTTTGTATGTCCAGTGTAAATCTCGTTGTAAATATAAACTATAAATAAATGTGCATAATAAATAAAAAATAAAACAATAGGGCCTAAGGCCCTGGTACGCTCACCTGAGATGCAAAGACAATTTATCGATCTGATGTGATCTTTTGTGTAATAAATTTGACTCCTGACCAAGCTTTTTTTACCTCTTTGATACAGATTTTATGTGGGAAGTGACATTATTGAAACAATTCTTCCCAAGTTTGAAAATTATATAAAGAAGACGGCATCTGGTTGGTCTGCAGTTTTGAAATCATGAAGAAAAAAGTCTGGTTCACAAACTATCATGTTGATCCAGGAAAACTGAATCACCTCATGGCAGAGAGTTTTTTGTTGTTGTTTTTTTTATCAAAAATGATTGAGCTCTCATAAGAAGTGTAAAATAATATAAAAAAACAACAGTTGCATGATGATTTGGTAAAAATGTGATTTCTTGTATTTTCACAATGCTTTAATAAAGTCACACAAGAAAAACTGCTCCAACCTCTGGCATGATTTAAACGGACTGGAACCATTTTCGAACATGACATGGATATCAATAGAACTAAATAATATTTTTTGAAAGTTTCACGAGAACATTGTATTGGGCAAAACATCTGGCTTCCAAAATGTTATCAAGGTATTTCAAGTTGACCTAGTTTTTGACGCACATGACAGAGAACTCAGCCGAGATATCATATAGACACAATTTAATGTAAATGTTCTTAACAATTTTCAAGAAGATTGTTTATTAATGTGGCCTGTGAATGTAATGAACCGCAGTATAAGAGAGTGATCTAAACCTTACATTTATGATTAGGTGACAACTTTACTGGAACAACCCTGTTAGCAAGTGGGTTGCCTCTCTTGCAAAAGAGACTGTCTCTGCAAAATTCAATAGGCTTTCTGAACTACGGCAGATTTTTCGGCGTAGCTGTCCTACCCAGGTTTGACCTTTATTGACCTTGATCATCAGCCAATTAAATGTTGGATATATGTTCCGCAGGTAGACCCGAATAATTAAAATTCTGCAACTGCATTGGCAAAATGGAAATTATAGGGATGCATAGTTGCGTTTTTTGCAACTATGCTAGGCGAATGTTTAGCGTGAACTTATCATATCTTATATCATCAAATTATGAAAATGCTAATAATTTTGCGCGAGTAAAGTATCAGCAATAATAATGATAATAAAAAGCACAATATCCCAAGCAAATTTGAAGAAAAACAACACAAAACTGGGCGGCTTCGATCGCGTTCTACCCGTTACCAAGTAGCTTCCAGTCTTGATCACTATTACCTGTTACCTGTTAATATTACCTGTTATATGCTTACTCATTCTGTTTACTGTTACTATTTACCCTTAATGTTTACCGTTACTATTTACCCTTAATGTTGACCGTTACTATTTACCGTTACTATTTACCGTTACTGTTTACCGTTACTATTTACCGTTAATGTTTACCGTTACTGTTTACCGTTACTATTTACCGTTACTATTTACCGTTACTGTTTACCGTTACTGTTTACCGTTACTATTTACCGTTACTGTTTACCGTTACTGTTTACCGTTAATGTTCATCGTTAATGATTACCGTTACTGTATACGCTTCGATGCGCTGGTGTTCTTTCCCGTGTTATAATGTGGACAATAAAATAGCGTCAACATGAATAACCACTCCGCACCTGCACTGGGTAAAAGACCTGATAAGCGTGACCTACGAACTTCAAGTATTGAGCTCGAAGTTGGGAACAAGAAGAATACATTATCTGACTCTGATATCATGCAGAACAGTTCAGTTAAACCCAGGTCCATCTGAGTGAGTCGGATTTAGAAACCATAATGAACCGGATGCACGATTTGTTAAAGGTTGACCTTGAAGCCATGGACAGTTGAACTGTGCAGGCTTTCATCTCACAGGTAATCACAGTAATACACGCATCACGTTATGAAACAATTGAGTTCTTGGTACAGGAAAATAAACGTCTTAAAGATCGGGTAGCCTAGCTAACGTTACAAGCAGATTGATCGGATCAATACAGCCGCCGCTAAAGCCTACGTGTCACTGGAATCCCGGGAGTCGGCCATGTGGACACAGACAAGAATGAAGTATAGATGGCGAACGAATAAGAAGAGATCGATCGATCCAATGGACAAGGTCCCTGGTCGAAATCGATTTCAAAGCCTAAGGACACCATTATCAAGTTTGTGTCATACAGAGCGCGGCAAAAACTGCATAATGTGCGATCTCGGGCTAAAAACTCACAAAAATACCAAAATAATTTCATCAACGAGGCCCTAAGCAAACATCGCAGTGATATGTTTTTGACGCGCGCGAACTCATTATGTATAACCCACGACGGAACTATATTGGTGCGGGACCTTAAACGCGCGATCGCCGTGGCGTAGTGGATATGGTGGCCGCCTAGCGATCGGGAGGTCATGGGTT
>VMBQ01010328.1:16424-28016 GCA_007657795.1 Dreissena rostriformis | reverse complement strand
ATTTAAAATATGTACGGATACTTCGCGTGTGGCCGGTTTACTTACATGTTTTTATTTCACTTAAATTCTTCTTTTGTTTTTCTGTGTTGTATATATATCCCTTTTCCCACAGCGCGACTTATTTACTACATCCTGTACAGAGCTATACATGCAACAAGTTAGAAAGGCCGTACAGTACAGTTACCCAGCCACATGCCATCGTAGAAATGCGACATAACACGGACATGTTTTAGAAATGCCAGATGCTCCGAAGCTTCTACCCAATTAAAAGCCGATCAAAACATTCGCGTAACCCAATTTTTCGCCGTCTCTGACTCGTCGTAAATCAGATCAGAAGCACCAGAAATTACGTGCCAGAGACGTGTCTGGTCCGCTATACGCTTATCAGTGTGATAAAAACATACTCATATTATTTAGCACATTTACTAGTATTTCATTAACTCAATACGTAATGATGCGGTAATGATTTGCTGACTGGTTTAGTTTTAACATATTTATTTTTAGGTCGATTGCGTTTAAAGAACTTTCTACATTTTTGAAACACTCGATTCCATTTCCTGGGATGATGACCATTACTTGGTGTCTTTGGTCATAGTGGGGATCGAACCCGTGACTTCCTGTTATTCCGTATTCATTAACATTTTTAGAGCCGCTCATCGTCCTACTTGATGGAAACTCGGATAAAGAGGGCCGGGTTGAAATCTACCACAAAGGCGAATGGGGGACCATACCTCGGAATGTTGACCATATCGAGGCATCGTACATCTGCCGGAAATTGGGATATTTCGGCGGTGTTTCAGTCGGAAGTGGTTCCTTCGGGTGCGGCTCAGGTGCATTCTGGGACCTCAACGTGACCTGTTTGCGCACGCGCTGGTGTGATTCGGTCAGTCACGTGACAGATCCCTCCGCGTAAGTCATGAAATGGACGCCGGAGTTATTTGTGGTAAGAATCGAATAATTTACGTTAATATGCCAATAATTTTATAATGATCTTCATGTCTAACAGAAAACTGTTCGCAAAAAAAGTTAACGCATAATATGAATGTATTCATCTTACAGATCACATGATTCGACTTACAAAGAGCAATAAAGAGGACGAAACGGAACTGTCCCAGCAGTCTGGTAGTCTGGAAATCTATCATCAAAACAACTGGCTACCAGTCTGCTTCAAAAACTGGGTTTGCGAGGAAACCGAAGTCATCTGCAAACAGCTCGGTTTCCGAGAGGGCGCTGCGAGTTCTGAAAAGGACGAAACGCTGATAGATTCCTACTCGTTGACCAACGTCACATGTACCGGAAGTGAGAACAGACTCCATGCATGCGCATTTGCTAGATTTAAAATAAATGTCTGCCCATCGTCCGAATATGTGTCAGTGCAGTGTATTTAAGTTTTTGTGTTTTTGTGTATTTTACGATATAAATAAACAATATACAGCATTAGATGTTTTAAATAAGTGAATTGAATACTGGAAATTGGCGTCCGATTTACAGAATATACGTGGTTTCCTTTTTGGACACAAATCAATCATATAACTTTACAATGTATACAGAACAGAACAGTGCTTTATTCGTATACATATTTATGTTAATTATGTTATGTCCTTAAATTGTTTCAAATGCATTTAAAATTGTATCTTTGTTAATTTAAATTTATGTAAGGGTAACAATTACTAACAAAAGATCAGAACATTCATTCTAGTTTCATCTCAAATGTACTTTACAGGCTAAATGAAATCTATATGTATATGATAAAGTTATATTAAAATAAATTGTGAAATACATGTTTATTGAAAGGANCCGTGTGAAATAGGTGAGCGACTCCAGGACCATCATGGTCCTCTTGTTTTTCTCCACTTTTTGGGAAGTTAGCCCAACTTTTTCGCGCGAAAAGTCTACTGGTTTGGGGAAAAATAATTTTATATAACTCTTTATAATAATTCAAATTAAAAAACAAAATCACTATTATATACTTTGTAAGATGTAATTGAAATAAAATTGAGTTAAAAGAATCATTAAGACACTTCTTTCTATTTTTTTATTTTTTTTTGGAAATTGGGAATTTTTAAGCAAATTTTGGGAAAAAGTATACTTTTTTGCCATTGGGAATATAGCCGTTATTCAGCTATAAAATCGGGCTAAAAAAAAACCTGCTATTTCATAGGTTATTTATTGGTTTGACGCCATTAGAGATTTTCCAGTTTAAATGAAAAAGTACATGTTATATAATTGTGAATAAAATCAAAACAAGGCCGGTCACCCTATAATTTCATTTTTCATATAGATCTAGTATTTGTATGTAGTACTTCAATATAAATTTTGAACAAAATCTATTAGTTTAAAAAAAAAACAACAGCAAAACTGCAGCAACACCCCATTAAATACAAAACCCCAGAATATTCACTAATTATATCTGTTCAGTAATACTTTCCAATTGAAAGATGGTAATGCCATAGCAATATATATATTATATATAGGATCTGGCATGAGTTGTCATATCATACCATATTTTATTAAACGAGTTCATGAATTTTGTTAGTAAGCGAGCCTTTGGCGAGCTTACTAACGAATTTCCTGGACGAGTTTAATAAAATATGGTATGATATGACAACGAGTGTCAGATCTTTTTTATCACATGCTTTTAAATGAGCAAATTAAATAAATATTTACGCAAACATAATGATAAATCCCGAATGTTGTTTACATTTTGTGACGTCATTTGACGTTGCAACGTCATTTCAGCAAAATAACAAAATGCGATTGGTCAATAAACGAAAACTAAGCCAATGAAAACGCTTAAAAAGTATATTACACATGTGTAATATAAAAATATATAATATGGTTATATTACATGGGAAACAGGGTATGGCATGTGATAAATCATAGGCGCTCGATGACAATGACTCATTCATTCGACTATCCGATGTGACTTTTTTTTAAATTGCAGTTGAAGCCGTGATTTTTATAAGCCTGTTTATTGTAATGCATACACATACTTAATCAATAAAAGTCTTCCGACAAAACGTCTTCTTAAAAAAAAATAGTTCGACTACGTTTATATGTAAGTATATATAAACGTAGTCGAACTACGTAGTTTCCTTTTTGGGCACAAAGCAATCATAGTACTTTACAATACACATTTATGTTAGTTATGTTATGTCCTTTAATTGTTTCAAATGCATTTAAAATTGTATCTTTGTTAATTTAAATTTATGTAAGGGTAACAAAAGATCAGAACACTCATTCTAGTTTCATCTCAAACGTACTTAACAGGCTAAATGAAATCTATATGTATATGATAATGCTATATTAAAATGAATTGTGAAATACATGTTTACTGAAAGGAAGCACACTTGGTAGCTGAATTGGTGATGTAAGATAGTTGTCCAATAATAACAATAACGATTATAATTACTTATAATGATATTGAAATACTATTACAAATTTAACCTGCACCGGTTATAAATATTCACGTATAGTAAGAGGTAAGTTGGTGGGCTCTTAAAAACTGACCGAGTATATTTATTCTGGTAAAAAGCTTATTCATATTTAATAAAACTAAAGACAACGATGGACGTCCAATTTTAAGCGGTACAGGTTACAAAAATATAGCAACTAATGTCTGAATGGAAGGCAGAAAAAACGTGTGAATGGCTCTTACGAGCAATTGTTTGGTTCAACAGAGACAAGCTAGAAAATATAATTTTTCTTTCAAACATTTTCTCCAGGGAATTGTCGTCGCGTCCGCAAAACAAAAACAACATTCGTGCAGTGCGTTCTGTTCATGGATATTACATGAAACTGCACGTAAACGTTTAAGGATGCGTGTTGAAAATTGTTGTTTTTTTATATCTATTTATTTAGACAAATTTGAGTAGGGTTATATCAACGTTGAAAAATATCATTTAAGTTTCAAGATTGCAGTAGCATATCGTTTGTTTGGTCATGTACATCACCGTACAAATAATCATTTAATCATTTAAATAAAAACAGTATTTGATACAGGCTATTCAGAATAGATTACGATTCTTTTTTTTTTGCGAAAGTTGTCGACTTAACATTTTCAGGATGAGGATCAGCAGATGATTCCGGAGATAGTCGATGTATTACGATTGACTCCGGATCAGCGAACGATTTATTGTATATATTGCGGAGTTTGCGGAGAAAAATGACTTATCACGATTGCTTTGACTGCACGTGTACCTCATCGTTGCCCCGTTACAGTTTACTTTATGCTGGCGAACAATCTCCACGCAGTTGTCGTACCATGCTCTCACATAAAATCTTTGCCATCACAAGAAAATCCTTCCAGATCTGGAAGGATTTTATTTTATGTTTTTGTTTTAGTATTATATTATGAAAAGTAGTATCATGTTCTTTTATATTTTGAAAACCTATCTGTTAATGACATGTGTCTTGTATTGTGAGACAAAACAACCGAAATATAAGAATCAATGATTAAAGGGAAATCGTTTAATTATCTAGCCAAACATGTGTGACGTATGCAAGACAGAATAGGCTACCGACATTTGCCAGTTTGCTATAAATAAGACAGTGTGACGTCAATGTTCTACCGGAATGTATCGTGGTTTGATGTTCCATTTACAAGACGCAATGATTTTTTTTTAAAGATCAACGTCTTGCGAAAATGGGTCTTATGCAATATGCTGCCAGCGTGGCTCCANTATAAATAAGTCAGTGTGACTTCAATTTTCTATCGGAATGTATCGTAGTTTGATGTTCCATTTACAAGACGCAATGATTTTTTTAAAGATCCGCGTCATGCGAAAATGGGTCTTATGCAATATGCTGCCAGCGTAGCTCCAGCACAGCTGCGCATCCGCGCAGTCTTGTCAGAATATGCATACTGAATAGGCTACTCTGGAGATACCACGATACATTACGTGCTTTTTTTATAGCGGAAAGCGTAGCCCCTGACCAGACTGTGTAAGTGCGCAGGCTGGGCTTAAGCTACGCTTTCCGCATATGCCATAAGACCCACTTTCGCATGACGCGGATGTAACCCTGTCATTTGAATAAGTGGAAAGAAAACTGCGTCTTAATTAAATATCAACATACCACCTGGTTCGATGACGAAGAAATAAATTCATAATAAACCATGTGATTTGATCTCACGTAGTAAAATTTGTTTTTAACTATGAACACTGTTATGTGGTTTAATATTCGTGCACTTCATAACAAACATTTCATGCGGTGGATATGCGACTATTCAGTGAAAAAAGAGCGCAGCAATACTAAGACCTTTGTTTTTAATTTAATAACTTAGAAACGTCAATTTTCTACCTTTATTTCAAAGACAGGATATTTTCCAAATATCTTTTTTAATAGATATTTCTTGTTTTCTTTTCTGGTAGTATATTCGGTGTTGTTTGCCTTTGGATGCCTGTACCGGTGGCCGACCGATACCTTGGCGATAATAAATATCACGGAAAAGGATATTTTGGGAAAAACCCACTAATCTGTAGGTAAAAATAAAGCTGACTTATTTATAATCCTTTCTAAGTAACGCACCGTTATTATTTAAAGTAAGCTATCTTTGTTCAATTGGTTGATATAAAGGACCAGCGTTGTTTGTACCGGGATGATTAGTGGGGTTTCCTAAACTCTTGCTTTCCAGGTATCAGTCTATTGAACATTGCTCAGTGCCTTGCGTTGCATAATTTGTCGCTACGATCTTATTCGAAATTGGACGATGTTTCAACAGTATAAAACCTACGTCCGATCAAGTAAAAAAATACCATCGACGATCTGACAGTGTGCGGCCAAACTAAAAAATATATATCACTAGGTGTGTGTTAACGTTTAAAGAATTCGTTCAACTTCGTCTGGCGCCATCCTAATATCATTCAGCGATTTTGTTTTGATATAATAATTGTTTGTTTCAGTTTATTGGCAAAATCAGCAAATACATGCATTTGGCCACATAGTAAACAAATATACATAAAGATGACCACACAAATGAAATACTAAATTCCGTTTATTTGGATACAGACAGCAACTCGCGACGGGATCGGATACACAATGACCAACTGCTGGAGGTCACAGTAAAAAGACCGAAGTATGATTTATTGAAATGTCATCCCGGCCACTGCTGTAAATACAAAGATAAGTGAAAATATATCTTTTTTCGAACAGCAGTCCGTTTATTTGGATATAAACAGCAACTCGCGACGGGATCGGATACACCATGACCAACTGCTGGAGGTCACAGTAAAAAGACCGAAGTATGATTTATTGAAATGTCATCCCGGCCACTGCTGTAAATACAAAGATAAGTGAAAATATATCTTTTTTCGAACAGCAGTCCGTTTATTTGGATATAAACAGCAACTCGCGACGGGATCGGATACACCATGACCAACTGCTGGAGGTCACAGTAAAAAGACCGAAGTATGGTTCATTGAAATGTCATCCCGGCCACTGCTGTAAATACAAAGATAAGTGAAAATATATCTTTTTGAAATAGACGTTAGACAGGTATGATTAAAGAGATAATTGTGATGTGCGATTGTTGAGTTCGTATGGTAAGCAGTACTGCTGCAGTTACGCAAAAAGACACCACTGTCCATTCGACTTGATTTCTAGAGCTAGGACGTTTTAATGTTGTTGACGCTCTGTCTGTGTGTCTGTATGCTCAAACTCTGGCAAGGCTCCTCAGTTTTACTGCGAAGGACACACTCTTCTACCCGCTAGCGTAAACACTGATGCCGCGGGTCGACGGTGCTGGTACAGCGAGTCCGAGTCGTTCGAGTCAGCGTTAGCAGTGTTAACACGCCTTAGCTCTAAAAAATCAAGTCTACTCGATAGTGTTTTCGTTCTGTTTTCTAACAGCAATACGGTTAACTAAAGGCAGTAACTAAGGTCTAACATCATCTTATCCCTTTTTTCAGTGCATCTGTTTAACGTAAACTCTGACATTTTCTTGCAAATGGACGTATTCGAATTATTTACCTACCGGTATATATGCTAATACGTGTTTATTTGATTTATCTGGTATTGCCCCTTAATATTTTCGTTGGTTAAAATGATACTAAAGTGTATATTTTCAATAAAGTAATGTTAAATTTATTTTCATTTCAGCTACTAGTTCGTGTCAGATGGGACTCTCTCACGATCCGGTTCCACTACTGGAAAAGGATGGCGCAACGTTTACGGATGCCACGAAGATTCTTCAATTTAGCCGGTGGTGGTGGTGATGATGATGGTGGTGGTGTTAGTTATAATGATGTTGATGGTGGTGGCGATGGTGGTAGTGGTTGTGGAAATGATGATGTTGCTGGTGTTGGTGGTTTTGGTGTTGGTGATGACGGTGGTTGTGATTTTGATGCTGATGGTGGTGTTGTTAGTAATAATGATGTTTGATGGTGGTGGCGATGGTGGTATTGGTTATGGAAATGATGATGTTGCTGGTGTTAGTGGTTTTGGTGTTAGTGATGACGGTGGTGGTGAAGGTGATGGCTGTGGTGGTGATGGTGATGATGGTGTTTGTAATGATCAACGGGNTTGCCGTAGATTTTGCGTATACTATGCTAAATAGGCTTGATGAACGTCCTCCTGACGCCAACCCTAACTAAAACCCTGGGCCGAAACTAGGTCAGCCCGACGGGCAACCGACGGTAGATCAGCGTGCGCTATGTCACTTCCTTGGGATAACTCTTGTTTGTTCGAAAGGGGCACTTAACGGTTCATACAAACTCGTTGTGCAAATAATGCAAATGGCTTGCTAAATAGGCTAAAAACTTAATAATATGATGAATGGTTCAACCTATTCAATAAGATAGCTTAAAGGCTAAATAGACTGCATAGGCTGAATAGGTTTCTAAATAAAATAAATAGGATGTTTGTTTCAACTTATTTAATACTCTTGTTGAAAGGCTGCTTTATAAGCTTCATATGCTAAATAGGATGCATTTTATAATAGACATGTACTAAACTTGCTAAATTCGCTTAATAGGCGGAAAATACTGGTACATATGCTTTTATGATTTTTTTTTTTTCAAAATATGTACCAAACCTCCTGAATAGGCTGAAAAGGCTAATAAATATACTAAATAGGCTAATTATCATGTATTTTCCAACATATGTACTGAACATGTTAAATAGGCCAAATAGGCTAAAAGGGTGCTAAAAAGGCAAAATAGGATGCATGATTCAACCTATGTACTAAACTTGCTAAATAGGCTTACTTCACACACGTCGTAAACGTTTATAAATACGTGTTGAAAGTGGTTATATAGTGTTTGTATATCTATTTATTAAGATAAATTTGTGAACAGTTAAATCAACGTCGAAAAATATATTATTCTTTTCAAGATTTCAGTAGAATATCGATTATTCAGCCATGTGCATCACCGTACAAATAATCATTTAATCAGTTAGTTATTAACAGTATTTGGTACAGATTATTCAAAATTAATCACGATTCTTTTCTTCTTTTTTTGCGAAAATTGTAAACTTAACCGTTTCAGAATTAGCGTACCTTTACCTATCGGTATTTGATTTGCGCTGCACTCAGGATCAGGTGAAGGGTTATTACATCTTACGGAGGATTCCGGAGATTGCTGATGCATCAAGAATGATTCGCCCTGCTGTGACTAGCTGCAAGTGAACCTCATCATTGCCCCTGTGTAATTTATTTCATGCTGGCGCGGTGACTTATTTACCTGACCCCAATTGTCACAATAACGGCATACTAATTATGTGACTTTGTCCGGATTGGAATGGTCCATCTGAAACACGAAGTTTTCTGTTATTGTTTTGATGTATTCTTTTGCTACATTTGTTGTTAAACGTTTGCAAAACTTTCCGAGTGTGGTCATTCGCGTATTTAAAAGTTCGACTTTGCAATTGTTGCCAATCCTTGCACAAATTTAAACCTCCTTTGATCTTAAAATCGACATGTTAAAGCGATTTACATATACCGGGTATGCGTGTAATCAATCAGTTGGAAGTGGACATTTGATTTACAAAACATCAACATTTTAACAAAAAGTGTGGTCGTTTACATCGTCGAATGGAAATTCGTCTTTGAATTATCTCAGAAAGTATAGTTCCTCGGGATACAAACAATATAGAGAGCGGAAATATCCCGATAGAAAGCGGAAATATCGCGAGAGAAGGCGGAAATATCCGCGCATACGGTGCAAAAGTCCCTGTTAACAGTTTTTACCCTCACATTAAGGTAAAGTCTTCGAGAACCCCGGTACCATGACCTCTGGTGTAGCGCAAACGTGGCCCTCGTGTTTGCAGAGAAGACTCCGTACATAAAATAGAGTAGACTTAGTGTATGAAAGTTAAGGCCGGCTCCAGGATGATACTTTTTGTTGGGTGGGGTTCGAATTCAATGAAACTTTCGTCCCGCCCTGTTATTTCGTGCGTCTGTTTTTTTTTGTGCATGCATACATTAATTCATTTTGCACAGGAACTAAACAAATATTGTCATTCAGGAAACATTCGTAAATCTTAAAATATCAATATAGGGCTAGTTAAAACAGGACCAGTGGGACTCCGACCAACTTCATTACAAACGTACAAAGGTAACTAGTTTAACAAACTAAAGTAACCACGTAGGCAAAGTAACTGTAAGCGACTCGAACCCACAACCGCCGGCTCTACCAACTGAGACACCCGGCGACTGGTTCTCGCCCGAGTATGGAAAAATGTACACGTATTTCCATTTTTAAATAGTCCTCTTTCTAACACGATTTTTTTTGTAAAAATAGTTTACAACGAACTTTGAGTGCTTGAAGATGTTGAAGATTTATTTTTTATATTATAAAATTGTACGTGATTATCACTAAATAAACAATGTGAATTGGGTTACAGTTACGTCTTAGTATAGTATGACTAATGTTTGATTCGTTTTGCCTGTTTATGTTTAAATTTTCTATATTTAATGTTAACCGTTAACGCATCATAATAAATTAAAGATTCCGAATCCTCATGCGTTATAAATTAAGCAACTAGGGCGATAGTTCGTGTTCTATTAAGATACGAATCCGCAGTATGATAATACGGAATGAAATTCCTTGAAATAGTTACCGAGAAACATCTCCGGAAAGATACGTGCGACGGACGGACGAAAAGACGGACGGGCGGACAACGCTAAAACAATATCCCTACGCCTTCGGCGGGGGATAAAAACTCACCGGAAATAGACAAAAGTATAAAATGTTTCTAGCGCTTTTCTCGGTATTTTTAGAAAATAGAGTATCGCCTACAGAAAGTAACTTAAACTCATTCGTTTACATAAGCCTCCTAGATAACCGAGTAGTTGCGGCGTTAAATCTACACGACATCATAGTAAGTTTATAGTTTATTTACCAGAATATTAAGTAGAAGAGGTGCGCATTTGCAAGCCAGTTTTATACATGTGACTTAGGAAGTTAATCCTGAAATATGCCAATATATTTACAATAGAAATATCTATAGAAACTTCCGTTTCAGAAAAATCGTAGTGTACTCCATCTACGGTAATATTTTCTAATATAAACAAGACGTAATGCTCGGAAACTAGTAAAATGACATATGGGCACGCACACTGGAAGCATAATCATTTACCATATAAAACAGTTCAATGGTTGACATTAAAATAAGGTGGTGCATAATTATTATACGCGGTTAAACAACGATTTAAATACATAAAACAAAATACAATTGAACAAAAAAACACTGCGTAGAGTACCGATATATGCAATCATAAATAATAATAATAATAATAACATAACTTCTATTAAAGTCAATTAAATATGTATGTTTAATTTATTAGCTGTACTTAAAATAACACATATTTTATCATTATACAATGTTGTAAGAACAAAACATTTCATTGGTCTACCGCAGACACGTACATGTACATGCATAAAAATGTTGCGATATATGATTTCCCAGTGCATGTATTGAGCCACAATTTGTATTCATTATGCTTATTACCAAGAAAATTAAACAATAGCGAGCAAGGACAATTGGTAGATCTCAAAATACTTTATTTAGGAAAAACAACAACAACGCATGATGTAATGATTGACAAAGTTCATGTGTAAAAGCCACGACACGTTATATATTTTACCATCGTTACCAGCGCTATAGATAACAAGCGTATTTGCGTTATTACGCACTTAAAATAACCAAAAACGTAATTAAATTTAAATTAAAGCGTACAAAAACGCAAATACAAATTGAATAACGTAATTCCCGTAAAAAACCTTGCGTCACGAAACGCAATTCTTACGAACACCGGGCGTATTTTTAGACTGGTTATTTTCCGTACATAAATGTACAGAATTGGTATATGCCTTCCTGTGAAGAAAAGAAGGCAGTCTTTCCAGCGGTTATCAATCTTTGGGGTATTATTGTTATTATTCGTAGACCCGTCCGATTTCTACTTTCATTTTCTGAAATAATCAAAATGGCCACTCGTGGACGCAAAAAGAGAGTCGTTACACAAACGGAGGAGCAAAACAGTCGGAGTTATTCAAACGCTATGCGGACTAAATTTCATAGCAAATTAAGCGTATGACCAAAATATTTACGACCTGCATGTATTTGTAAAGCATCTGTACTTTCAGTTTCTAA